>JAECUM010005083.1:0-68625 GCA_016617855.1 Megalonaias nervosa | reverse complement strand
TCCTCATACATCCAATCTTTACATCATCATGCATTCAATGTTTACATCATCATACATTCAGAGTTTGCATCATCATACATTCAATGTTTTACATCATCATACATCCAATCTTTATATCATCATACATTCAATGTTTACATCATCATACATCCAATCTTTACATCATCATACATTCAGAGTTTACATCATCATACATTCAATCTTTACATCATCATGCATTCAATGTTTACATCATCATATATCGAATCTTTACATCATCGTCAATTTAATGTTTACGTCATCATACATTCAATCTTTACATCATCATGCATTCAATGTTTACATCATCATACATTCAATCTTTACATCATCATGCATTCAATGTTTACATCATCATACATTCAGAGTTTACATCATTATACATTCAATATTTACATCATCATGCATTCAATGTTTACATCATCATACATTCAATAACTACGTCTTTATACATTCAGTATTAACATCATCATCCATCCAATCTTTACATCATCATGGACTCAATCTTTACATCATCATACATTCAGTGTTTACGTCATCATCCATCCAATGTTTACATCATCATACATCCAATCTTTACATCATCATACATTCTATTTTTACATCATCATGCATTCAATGTTTACATCATCATACATCCAATCTTTACATCATCATGCATTCAATGTTTACATCATCATCCATTCAGAGTTTACATCATCATACATTCAATCTTTACATCATCATCCATTCAATGTTTACATCATCATACATTCAATGTTTACATCATCATACATTCAATGTTTACATCATCAAACATTCAGAGTTTACATCATCATACATTCAATCTTTACATCATCATACATTCAATGTTTACATCATCATCCATTCAATGTTTACATCATCATGCATTCAATCTGTACATCATCATGCATTCAATGTTTACATCATCATACATTCAATGTTTACATCATCATACATTCAATCTTTACATCATCATACATTCAATGTCTACATCATCATACATTCAGAGTTTACATCATCATACATTCAATTTTTACATTATCATGCATTCAATGTTTACATCATCATCCATTCAGAGTTTACATCATCATGCATTCAGAGTTTACATCATCATACATCCAAGCTTTACATCATCATGCATTCAATGTTTACATCATCAGACATCCAATCTTTACATCATCATACATTCAATCTTTGCATCATCATCCATTCAATGTTTACATCATCATACATTCAGAGTTTACATCATGATACATTCAGAGTTTACATCATGATACATTCAGAGTCTACATCATCATACATTCAGAGTTTACATCGTCATGCATTCAATGTTTACATCATCATGCATTCAGAGTTTACATCATCATACATTCAATATTTACATCATCATGCATTCAATGTTTGCATCATCATACATTCAATCTTTACATCATCATGCATTCAATGTTTACATCATCATGCATTCAATGTTTACATCATCATACATGCAATCTTTAGATCATCATACATTCAATGTTTATATCATCACACATCCAGTGTTTACATCATCATAGTTTCAATCTTTACATCATCATACATCCAATTTTATATCATCATGCATCCAATCTTTACATCATCATACATCCAATCTTTACATCATCATACATCCAATCTTTATATCATCATACATCCAATCTTTACATCATCATGCATCCAATCTTTACATCATGATACATCCAATCTCCACATCATCATGCATTCAATGTTTACATCATCATACATTCAATCTTTACATCATCATGCATTCAATATTTACATGATCATACATTCAATCTTTACATCATCATGCATTCAATGTTTACATCATCATACTTTCAGAGCTTACATCATCATACATTCAATCTTTACATCATCATGCATTCAATGTTTACATCATCATGCATTCAATGTTTACATCATCATACATCCAATCTTTACATCATCATACATTCAATTTTTACATCATCATGCATTCAATGTTTACATCATCATACATTCAGTCTTTACATCATCATGCATTCAATGTTTACATCATCATACATTCAATATTTACATCATCATGCATTCAATGTTTACATCATTATACAATTAATCTTTACATCATCATGCCTTCAATCTTTACCTCATCATATATCCAATCTTCACATCATCATACATTCAATGTTTACATCATCATAGATTCAATCTTTTCATCATCATGCATTCAATATTTACATCATCATACATCCAATCTTTACATCATCATACATTCAATGTTTACATCATCATACATCCAGTGTTTACATCATCATAGTTCCAATCTTTACATCATCATACATCCAATCTTTACATCATCATACATACAATCTTTACATCATCATACATCCAATCTTTACATCATCATACATCCAATCTTTACATCATCATACATTAATCTTTACATCATCATACATCCAATCATTACATCATCATACATTCAACCTTTACATCATCATACGTTCAATGTTTCCATCATCATACATTCAATCTTTTCATCATCATCCATTCAATGTTTACATCATCGTACATTCAATCTTTACATCACCATGCATTCAATGTTTACATCATCGTACATCCAAACTTCACATCATCATGCATTCAAGGTTTACATCATCATACATCCATTCTTTATATCATGATGCATTCAATGTTTACATCATCATACATTCAGTGTTTAAATCATCATACATTCAATCTTTACATCATCATGCATTCAATGTTTACATCATCATACATTCAATGTTTACATCATCATACATTCAATGTTTACATCATCATACATTCAGAGTTTACATCATCATGCATTCAATCTTTACAACATCATACATTCAATCTTTCCATCCTCATATATTCAATCTTTACATCATCATACATACTGAGTTTACATCATCATACATTCAAAGTTTACATCATCATGCATTCAATGTTTACATCATCATACATTCAGAGTTTACATAATCATGCATTCAATCTTCACATCATCATGCATTCAATGTTTACATCATCATGCATTCAATGTTTACATCATCATACATTCAGAGTTCACATCATCATCCATTCAGAGTTAACATCATCATGTTTTCAATGTTTACATCATCATACATTCAGAGTTTACATTATCATGTTTTCAATGTTTACATCATCATGCTTTCAATCTTTACATCATCATACAATCAGAGTTTACATCATCATGTTCTCAATGTTTTCATCAGCATACATTCAGAGTTTACATCAACAAGTTTTCAATGTTTACATCATCATACTTTCAGAGTTTACATCATCATGTTTTCAATGTTTACATCATCATACATTCAGAGTTTACATCATCATGTTTTCAATGTTTACATGATCATGCTTTCAATCTTTATATCATCATACATTCAGAGTTTACATCATCATGTTTTCAATGTTTACATCATCATGCATTCAATGTTTACATCAGCATGCATTCAGAGTTTACATCATCATGCATTCAATGTTTACATCATCATGCATTCAATCATTACATCATCATACATTCAATGTTTACATCATCATACATTCAATGTTTACATCAACATACATTCAATCTTTACATTATCATGCATTCAATGTTTACATCATCATGCATTCAATGTTTACATCATCATACATTCAGAGTTTACATCATCATGCATTCAATCTTTACATCATCATGCATTGAATGTTTACATCATCATGCATTCAATGTTTACATCATCATACATTCAGAGTTTACATCATCATACATTCAATGTTTACATCATCATGCATTCAATGTTTACATCATCATACATCCAATCTTTACATCATCATACATTCAATCCATACATCATCATGCATTCAATGTTTACATCATCATACATTCAGAGTTTACATCATCATGCATTCAATGTTTACATCATCATGCATTCAATGTTTACATCATCATGCATTCAATGTTTACATCATCATCCATTCAGAGTTTACATCATCATGCATTCAGAGTTTACATCATCATACATCCAATCTTTACATCATCATGCATTCAATGTTTACATCATCATACATTCAGAGTTTACATCATCATACATCCAATATTTACATCATTATGCATTCAATGTTTACATCCTCATACATCCAATCTTTACATCATCATGCATTCAATGTTTACATCATCATACATTCAGTGTTTGCATCATCATACATTCAATGTTTACATCATCATACATCCAATCTTCACATCATCATACATTCAGAGTTTACATCATCATACATTCAATCTCTACATCATCATGCATTCAATGTTTACATCATCATATATCCAATCTTTACATCATCATCAATTTAATGTTGACGTCATCATACATTCAATCTTTACATCATCATGCATTCAATGTTTACATCATCATACATCCAATCTTTACATCATCATGCATTCAATCTTTACATCATCATGCATTCAATGTTTACACTATCATACATTCAATCTTTACATCATCATGCATTCAATGTTTACATCATCATACATTCAGAGTTTACATCATCATTCATTCAATATTTACATCATCATGCATTCAATGTTTACATCATCATACATTCAATAATTACATCATTATACATTCAGTATTAAGATCATCATCAATCCAATCTTTACATCATTATGCACTCAATCTTTCCATCATCATACATTCAGTTTTTACATCATCATGCATTCAATGTTTACATCATCGTACATTCAATCTTTACATCACCATGCATTCAATGTTTACATCATCGTCCATCCAAACTTCACATCATCATGCATTCAAGGTTTACATCATCATACATCCAATCTTTATATCATGATGCATTCAATGTTTACATCATCATACATTCAGTGTTTACATCATCATACATTCAATCTTTACATCATCATGCATTCAATGTTTACATCATCATACATTCAATGTTTACATCATCATACATTCAATGTTTACATCATCATACATTCAGAGTTTACATCATCATACGTTCAATCTTTACATCATCATGCATTCAATGTTTACATCATCATCCATTCAATGTTTACAACATCATGCATTCAATCTGTACATCATCATGCATTCAATGTTTACATCATCATACATCCAATGTTTACATCATCATACATTCAATCTTTACACCATCATACATTCAATCTTTACATCATCATCCATTCAATGTTTACATCATCATACATTCAGAGTTTACATCATGATACATTCAGAGTTTACATCATGATACATTCAGAATTTACATCATCATACATTCAGAGTTTACATCATCATGCATTCAATGTTTACATCATCATGCATTCATAGTTTACATCATCATACATTCAATATTTACATCATCATGCATTCAATTTTTACATCATCATACATTCAATCTTTACATCATCATGCATTCAATTTTTACATCATCATACATTCAGAGTTTACATCATCATACATTCAATCTTTAGATCATCATGCATTCAATGTTTAAATCATCATGCATTCAATGCTTGCATCATCATACATTCAATCTTTACATCATCATGCATTCAATGTTTATATCATCATGCATTCAATGTTTACATCATCATACATGCAATCTTTAGATCATCATACATTCAATGTTTACATCATCACACATCCAGTGTTTACATCATCATAGTTCCAATCTTTACATCATCATACATCCAATCTTTACATCATCATACATCCAATCTTTATATCATCATACATCCAATCTTCACATCATCATACATCCAATCTTTACATCATCATACATCCAATCTTTATCTCATCATACATCCAATCTTTACATCATCATGCATCCAATCTTTACATCATGATACATCCAATCTCTACATCATCATGCATTCAATGTGTACATCATCATACATTCAATCTTTACATCATCATGCCTTCAATGTTTACATCATCATACTTTCAGAGCTTACATCATCATACATTCAATCTTTACATCATCATGCATTCAATGGTTACATCATCATGCATTCAATTTTTACATCATCATACATCCAATCTTTACATCATCATACATTCAATGTTTACATCATCATGCATTCAATGTTTACATCATCATACATTCAGTCTTTACATCATCATGCATTCAATGTTTACATCATCATACATTCAATATTTACATCATCATGCATTCAATGTTTACAGCATTATACCATCAATCGTTACATCATCATGCCTTCAATCTTTACATCATCATATATCCAATCTTTACATCATCATACATTCAATGTTTACATCATCATAGATTCAATCTTTACATCATCATGCATTCAATGTTTACACCATCATACATCCAATCTTTACATCATCATACATTCAATTTTTACATCATCATACATCCAGTGTTTGCATCATCATAGTTCCAATCTTTACATCATCATACATCGAATCTTTACATCATCATACATACAATCTCTACATCATCATACATCCAATCTTTACAACATCATACATCCAATCTTTACATCATCATACATTAATCTTTACATCATCATACATCCAATCTTTACATCATCATACATCCAATCTTTATATCATCATACATCCAATTTTTACATCATCAAGCATCCAATCTATACATCATCATACATTCAATCTTTACAACATCATGCATTCAATGTTTACATCATCATACATCCAATCATTACATCATCATACATTCAACCTTTACATCATCATGCGTTCAATGTTTTCATCATCATACATTCAATCTTTTCATCATCATGCATTCAATGTTTACATCATCATACATTCAATCTTTACATCATCATTCATTCAATGTTTACATCATCGTACATTCAATCTTTACATCACCATGCATTCAACGTTTACATCATCGTACATCCAAACTTCACATCATCATGCATTCAAGGTTTACATCATCATACATCCAATCTTTATATCATGATGCATTCAATGTTTACATCATCATACATTCAGTGTTTACATCATCATGCATTCAATCTTTACATCATCATGCATTCAATGTTTACATCATCATACATTCAATGTTTACATCATCATACATTCAATGTTTACATCATCATACATTCAGTGTTTACATCATCATGCATTCAATCTTCACATCATCATGCATTCAATGTTTACATCATCATGCATTCAATGTTTACATCATCATATATTCAGAGTCTACATCATCATCCATTCAGAGTTAACATCATCATGTTTTCAATGTTTACATCATCATACATTCAGAGTTTACATTATCATGTTTTCAATGTTTACATCATCATGCTTTCAATCTTTACATCATCATACAATCAGAGTTTACATCATCATGTTCTCAATGTTTTCATCATCATACATTCAGAGTTTACATCATCAAGTTTTCAATGTTTACATCATCATACTTTCAGAGTTTACATCATCATGTTTTCAATGTTTACATCATCATACATTCAGAGTTTACATCATCATGTTTTCAATGTTTACATGATCATGCTTTCAATCTTTATATCATCATACATTCAGAGTTTACATCATCATGTTTTCAATGTTTACATCATCATGCATTCAATGTTTCATCAGCATACATTCAGAGTTTACATCATCATGCATTCAATGTTTACATCATCATGCATTTCACATCATCATACATTCAATGTTTCATCATACATTCAATGTTTACATCATCATACATTCAGAGTTTACATCATCATGCATTCAATCTTTACATCATCATGCATTGAATGTTTACATCATCATGCATTCAATGTTTACATCATCATACATTCAGAGTTTACATCATCATACATTCAATGTTTATATCATCATGCATTCAATGTTTATATCATCATACATCCAATCTTTACATCATCATCCATTCAATCCATACATCATCATGCATTCAATGTTTACATCGTCATACCTTCAGAGTTTACATCATCATGCATTCAATGTTTACATCATCATGCATTCAATGTTTACATCATCATCCATTCAGAGTTTCCATCATCATGCATTCAGAGTTTACATCATCATACATCCAATGTTTACATCATCATGCATTCAATGTTTACATCATCAAACGTTCGGAGTTTACATCATCATACATCCAATATTTACATCATTATGCATTCAATGTTTACATCCTCATACATCCAATCTTTACATCATCATGCATTCAATGTTTACATCATCATACATTCAGTGTTTGCATCATCATACATTCAATGTTTACATCATCATACATCCAATCTTCACATCATCATACATTCAGAGTTTACATCATCATACATTCAATCTCTACATCATCATGCATTCAATGTTTACATCATCATATATCCAATCTTTACATCATCATCAATTTAATGTTGACGTCATCATACATTCAATCTTTACATCATCATGCATTCAATGTTTACATCATCATACATCCAATCTTTACATCATCATGCATTCAATCTTAACATCATCATGCATTCAATGTTTACACTATCATACATTCAATCTTTACATCATCATGCATTCAATGTTTACATCATCATACATTCAGAGTTTACATCATCATACATTCAATCTTTACATCATCATGCATTCAATGTTTACATCATCATACATTCAATAACTACATCATTATACATTCAGTATTAAGATCATCATCCATCCAATCTTTACATCATTATGCACTCAATCTTTCCATCATCATACATTCAGTGTTTACATCATCATGCATTCAATGTTTACATCATCGTACATTCAATCTTTACATCACCATGCATTCAATGTTTACATCATCGTACATCCAAACTTCACATCATCATGCATTCAATGTTTACATCATCATACATCCAATCTTTATATCATGATGCATTCAATGTTTACATCATCATACATTCAGTGTTTACATCATCATACATTCAATCTTTACATCATCATGCATTCAATGTTTAAATCATCATACATTCAATGTTTACATCATCATACATTCAATGTTTACATCATCATACATTCAGAGTTTACATCATCATGCATTCAATCTTTACATCATCATACATACAGAGTTTACATCATCATACATTCAAAGTTTACATCATCATGCATTCAATGTTTTCATCATCATACATTCAGAGTTTACATCATCATGCAGTCAATCTTCACATCATCATGCATTCAATGTTTACATCATCATGCATTCAATGTTTACATCATCATACATTCAGAGTTTACATCATCATCCATTCAGAGTTAACATCATCATGTTTTCAATGTTTACATCATCATACATTCAGAGTTTACATTATCATGTTTTCAATGTTTACATCATCATGCTTTCAATCTTTACATCATCATACAATCAGAGTTTACATCATCATGTTCTCAATGTTTTCATCATCATACATTCAGAGTTTACATCATCATGTTTTCAATGTTTACATCATCATACTTTCAGAGTTTACATCATCATGTTTTCAATGTTTACATCATCATACATTCAGAGTTTACATCATCATGTTTTCAATGTTTACATGATCATGCTTTCAATCTTTACATCAGCATACATTCAGAGTTTACATCATCATGCATTCAATATTTACATCATCATGCATTCAATCATTACATCATCATACATTCAATGTTTACATCATCATACATTCAATGTTTACATGCAACATACATTCAATCTTTACATCATCATGCATTCAATGTTTACATCATCATGCATTCAATCTTTACATCATCATACATTCAGAGTTTACATCATCATCCATTCAATCTTTACATCATCATGCATTGAATGTTTACATCATCATGCATTCAATGTTTACATCATCATACATTCAGAGTTTACATCATCATACATTCAATGTTTACATCATCATGCATTCAATGTTTACATTATCATACATCCAATCTTTACATCATCATACATTCAATCCATACATCATCATGCGTTCAATGTTTACATCATCATACATTCAGAGTTTACATCATCATGCATTCAATGTTTACAACATCATGCATTCAATGTTTACATCATCATGCATTCAATGTTTACATCATCATACATTCAGAGTTTACATCATCATACATCCAATATTTACATCATTATGCATTCAATGTTTACATCCTCATACATCAAATCTTTACATCATCATGCATTCAATGTTTACATCATCATACATTCAGAGTTTGCATCATCATACATTCAATGTTTACATCATCATACATCCAATCTTCACATCATCATACATTCAGAGTTTACATCATCATACACTCAATCATTACATCATCATGCATTCAATGTTTACATCATCATATATCCAATCTATACATCATCATCAATTTAATGTTTACGTCATCATACATTCAATCTTTACATCATCATGCATTCAATGTTTACATCATCATACATCCAATCTTTACATCCTCATGCATTCAATCTTTTCATCATCATGCATTCAATGTTTACACTATCATACATTCAATCTTTACATCATCATGCATTCAATGTTTACATCATCATACATTCAGAGTTTACATCATCATTCATTCAATATTTACATCATCATGCATTCAATGTTTACATCATCATACATTCAATAACTACATCATTATACATTCAGTATTAACATCATCATCCATCCAATCTTTACATCATTATGCACTCAATCTTTCCATCATCATACATTCAGTGTTTACATCATCATCCATCCAATGTTTACATCATCATACATCCAATCTTTACATCATCATACATTCTATTTTTACATCATCATGCATTCAATGCTTACATCATCATACATCCAATCTTTACATCATCATGCATTCAATGTTTACATCATCATCCATTCAGAGTTTACATCATCATACATTCAATCTTTACATCATCATGCATTCAATGTTTACATCATCATACATTCAATGTTTACATCATCATACATTCAATGTTTACATCATCATACATTCAGAGTTTACATCATCATACGTTCAATCTTTACATCATCATGCATTCAATGTTTACATCATCATCCATTCAATGTTTACATCATCATGCATTCAATCTGTACATCATCATGCATTCAATGTTTACATCATCATACATTCAATGTTTACATCATCATACATTCAATCTTTACATCATCATACATTCAATCTTTACATCATCATCCATTCAATGTTTTCATCATCATACATTCAGAGTTTACATCATGATACATTCAGAGTTTACATCATGATACAATCAGAGTTTACATCATCATACATTCAGAGTTTACATCATCATGCATTCAATGTTTACATCATCATGCATTCATAGTTTACATCATCATACATTCAATATTTACATCATCATGCATTCAATTTTTACATCATCATACATTCAATCTTTACATCATCATGCATTCAATTTTTACATCATCATACATTCAGAGTTTACATCATCATACATTCAATCTTTAGATCATCATGCATTCAATGTTTAAATCATCATGCATTCAATGCTTGCATCATCATACATTCAATCTTTACATCATCATGCATTCAATGTTTACATCATCATGCATTCAATGTTTACATCATCATACATGCAATCTTTAGATCATCATACATTCAATGTTTACATCATCACACATCCAGTGTTTACATCATCATAGTTCCAATCTTTACATCATCATACATCCAATCTTTATATCATCATACATCCAATCTTTACATCATCATACATCCAATCTTTACATCATCATACATCCAATCTTTATATCATCATACATCCAATCTTTACATCATCATGCATCCAATCTTTACATCATGATACATCCAATCTCTACATCATCATGCATTCAATGTGTACATCATCATACATTCAATCTTTACATCATCATGCATTCAATGTTTACATCATCATACATTCAATCTTTACATCATCATGCATTCAATGTTTACATCAACATACTTTCAGAGCTTACATCATCATACATTCAATCTTCACATCATCATGCATTCAATGGTTACATCATCATGCATTCAATGTTTACATCATCATACATCCAATCTTTACATCATCATACATTCAATGTTTACATCATCATGCATTCAATGTTTACATCATCCTACATTCAGTCTTTACATCATCATGCATTCAATGTTTACATCATCATACATTCAATATTTACATCATCATGCATTCAATGTTTACATCATTATACCATCCATCTTTACATCATCATGCCTTCAATCTTTACATCATCATATATCCAATCTTTACATCATCATACATTCAATGTTTACATCATCATAGATTCAATCTTTTCATCATCATGCATTCAATGTTTACATCATCATACATCCAATCTTTACATCATCATACATTCAATGTTTACATCATCATACATCCAGTGTTTACATCATCATAGTTCCAATCTTTACATCATCATACATCCAATCTTTACATCATCATACATACAATCTTTACATCATCATACATCCAATCTTTATATCATCATACATCCAGTCTTTACATCATCATACATTAATCTTTACAGCATCATACATCCAATCTTTACATCATCATACATCCAATCTTTATATCATCATGCATCCAATTTTTACATCATCAAGCATCCAATCTATACATCATCATACATTCAATCTTTACATCATCATGCATTCAATATTTACATCATCATACATCCAATCATTACATCATCATACATTCAACCTTTACATCATCATGCGTTCAATGTTTCCATCATCATACATTCAATCTTTCCATCATCATGCATTCAATGTTTACATCATCATACATTCAATCTTTACATCATCATGCATTCAATGTTTACATCATCGTGCATTCAATCTTTACATCACGATGCATTCAATGTTTATATCATCGTACATCCAAACTTCACATCATCATGCATTCAAGGTTTACATCATCATACATCCAATCTTTATATCATGATGCATTCAATGTTTACATCATCATACATTCAGTGTTTACATCATCATACATTCAATATTTACATCATCATGCATTCAATGTTTACATCATCATACATTCAATGTTTACATCATCATACATTCAATGTTTACATCATCATACATTCAGACTTTACATCATCATGCATTCAATCTTTACATCATCATACATTCAATCTTTACATCCTCATACATTCAATCTTTACATCATCATACATACAGAGTTCACATCATCATACATTCAAAGTTTACATCATCATGCATTCAATGTTTACATCATCATACATTCAGAGTTTACATCATCATACATTCAATCTTCACATCATCATGCATTCAATGTTTACATCATCATGCATTCAATGTTTACATCATCATACATTCAGAGTTTACATCATCATACATTCAATCTTTACATCATCATGCATTCAATGTTTACATCATCATACATTCAATGTCTACATCATCATACATTCAATGTTTACATCATCATACATTCAGAGTTTACATCATCATACATTCAATATTTACATCATCATACATTCAATGTTTACATCGTCATCCATTCAATGTTTATATCATCATGCATTCAAACTGTACATCATCATGCATTCAATGTTTACATCATCATACATTCAATGTTTACATCATCATACATTCAATCTTTACATCATCATACATTCAATGTTTACATCATCATACATTCAATGTTTACATCATCATACATTCAGAGTTTGCATCATGATACATTCAGAGTTTACATCATGATACATTCAGAGTTTACATCAGCATACATTCAGAGTATACATCATCATGCATTCAATGTTTACATCATCATGCATTCATAGTTTACATCATCATACATTCAATATTTACATAATCATGCATTCAATTTTTACATCATCATACATTCAATCTTTACATCATCATGCATTCAATGTTTACATCATCATACGTTCAGAGTTTACATCATCATACATTCAATCTTTAGATCATCATGCATTCAATGTTTAAATCATCATGCATTCAATGTTTGCATCATCATACATTCAATCTTTACATCATCATGCATTCAATGTTTACATCATCATGCATTCAATGTTTACATCATCATACATGCAATCTTTAGATCATCATACATTCAATGTTTACATCATCACACATCCAGTGTTTACATCATCATAGTTCCAATCTTTACATCATCATACATCCAATCTTTACATCATCATACATCCAATCTTTATATCATCATACATCCAATCTTCACATCATCATACATCCAATCTTTACATCATCATACATCCAATCTTTATCTCATCATACATCCAATCTTTACATCATCATGCATCCAATCTTTACATCATGATACATCCAATCTCAACATCATCATGCATTCAACGTGTACATCATCATACATTCAATCTTTACATCATCATGCATTCAATGTTTACATCATCATACATTCAATCTTTACATCATCATGCATTCAATGTTTACATCATCATACATTCAGTCCTTACATCATCATACATTCAATCTTTACATCATCATGCATTCAATGGTTACATCATCATGCATTCAATGTTTACATCATCATACATCCAATCTTTACATCATCATACATTCAATGTTTACATCATCATGCATTCAATGTTTACATCATCCTATATTCAGTCTTTACATCATCATGCATTCAATGTTTACATCATCATACATTCAATATTTACATCATCATGCATTCAATGTTTACATCATTATACCATCAATCGTTACATCATCATGCCTTCAATCTTTACATCATCATATATCCAATCTTTACATCATCATACATTCAATTTTTACATCATCATAGATTCAATCTTTACATCATCATGCATTCAATGTTTACACCATCATACATCCAATCTTTACATCATCATACATTCAATGTTTACATCATCATACATCCAGTGTTTACATCATCATAGTTCCAATCTTTACATCATCATACAGCCAATCTTTACATCATCATACATACAATCTCTACATCATCATACATCCAATCTTTACATCATCATACATCCAATCTTTACATCATCATACATTAATCTTTACATCATCATACATCCAATCTTTACATCATCATACATCCAATCTTTATATCATCATACATCCAATTTTTCCATCATCAAGCATTAAAATCTATACGTCATCATACATTCAATCTTTACATCATCATGCATTCAATGTTTACATCATCATACATCCAATCATTACATCATCATACATTCAACCTTTACATCATCATGCGTTCAATGTTTTCATCATCATACATTCAATCTTTTCATCATCATCCATTCAATGTTTACATCATCATACATTCAATCTTTACATCATCATGCATTCAATGTTTACATCATCGTACACTCAATCTTTACATCACCATGCATTCAATGTTTACATCATCATACATCCAAACTTCACATCATCATGCATTCAAGGTTTACATCATCATACATCCAATCTTTATATCATGATGCATTCAATGTTTACATCATCATACATTCAGTGTTCACATCATCATACATTCAATCTTTACATCATCATGCATTCAATGTTTACATCATCATACATTCAATGTTTACATCATCATACATTCAATGTTTACATCATCATACATTTAATGTTTACATCATCATGCATTCAATATTTACATCATCATACATTCAGAGTTTACATCATCATACATTCAATGTTTACATCATCATGCATTCAATGTTTACCTTATCATACATCCAATCTTTACATCATCATACATTCAATCCATACATCATCATGCATTCAATGTTTACATCATCAAACATGCAGAGTTTACATCATCATGCATTCAATATTTACATCATCATGCATTCAATGTTTACATCATCATGCATTCAATGTTTACATCATGATACATTCAGAGTTTACATCATCATGCATTCAGAGTTTACATCATCATACATCC
The DNA here is from genome assembly GCA_016617855.1 of Megalonaias nervosa. Classification (NCBI taxonomy): domain Eukaryota; kingdom Metazoa; phylum Mollusca; class Bivalvia; order Unionida; family Unionidae; genus Megalonaias; species Megalonaias nervosa. Next base: position 52,617 of record JAECUM010005083.1, on the reverse strand, counting down.
AATCTTTACATCATCATGCATTCAATGTTTACATCATCATACATTCAGAGTTTACATCATCATACATCCAATATTTACATCATTATGCATTCAATGTTTACATCCTCATACATCCAATCTTTACATCATCATGCATTCAATGTTTACATCATCATACATTCAGAGTTTGCATCATCATACATTCAATGTTTACATCATCATACATCCAATCTTCACATCATCATACATTCAGAGTTTACATCATCATACACTCAATCTTTACATCATCATGCATTCAATGTTTACATCATCATATATCCAATCTTTACATCATCATCAATTTAATGTTTACGTCATCATACATTCAATCTTTACATCATCATGCATTCAATGTTTACATCATCATACATCCAATCTTTACATCATCATGCATTCAATCTTTACATCATCATGCATTCAATGTTTACACTATCATACATTCAATCTTTACATCATCATGCATTCAATGTTTACATCATCATACATTCAGAGTTTACATCATCATTCATTCAATATTTACATCATCATGCATTCAATGTTTCCATCATCATACATTCAATAACTACATCATTATACATTCAGTATTAAGATCATCATCCATCCAATCTTTACATCATTATGCACTCAATCTTTCCATCATCATACATTCAGTGTTTACATCATCATCCATCCAATGTTTACATCATCATACATCCAATCTTTACATCATCATACATTCTATTTTTACGTCATCATGCAGTCAATGTTTACATCATCATACATCCTATCTTTACATCTTCATGCATTCAATGTTTACATCATCATCCATTCAGAGTTTACATCATCATACATTCAATCTTTACATCATAATGCATTCAATGTTTACATCTTCATACATTCAATGTTTACATCATCATACATTCAATGTTTACATCATCATACATTCAGAGTTTACATCATCATACATTCAATCTTTACATCATCATGTATTCAATGTTTACATCATCATCCATTCAATGTTTACATCATCATGCATTCAATCTGTACATCATCATGCATTCAATGTTTACATCATCATACATTCAATGTTTACGTCATCATACATTCAATCTTTACATCATCATACATTCAATCTTTACATCATCATCCATTCAATGTTTTCATCATCATACATTCAGAGTTTACATCATGATACATTCAGAGTTTACATCATGATACAATCAGAGTTTACATCATCATACATTCAGAGTTTAAATCATCATGCATTCAATGTTTCCATCATCATGCATTCATAATTTACATCATCATACATTCAATATTTACATCATCATGCATTCAATTTTTACATCATCATACATTCAATCTTTACATCATCATGCATTCAATGTTTACATCATCATACATTCAGAGTTTACATCATCATGCATTCAATCTTTACATCATCATGCATTCAATGTTTACATCATCATGCATTCAATGTTTACATCATCATACATTCAGAGTTTACGTCATCATACATTCAGAGTTAACAACATCATGTTTTCAATGTTTACATCATCATACATTCAGAGTTTACATCATCATGTTTTCAATGTTTACATCATCATGCTTTCAATCTTTACATCATCATACAATCAGAGTTTACATCATCATGTTCTCAATGTTTTCATCATCATACATTCAGAGTTTACATCATCATGTTTTCAATGTTTCCATCATCATACATTCAATCTTTTCATCATCATGCATTCAATGTTTACATCATCATACATTCAATCTTTGCATCATCATGCATTCAATGTTTACATCATCGTACATTCAATCTTTACATCACCATGCATTCAATGTTTACATCATCGTACATCCAAACTTCACATCATCATGCATTCAAGGTTTACATCATCATACATCCAATCTTTATATCATGATGCATTCAATGTTTACATCATCATACATTCAGTGTTTACATCATCATACATTCAATCTTTTCATCATCATGCATTCAATGTTTACATCATCATACATTCAATGTTTACATCATCATACATTCAATGTTTTCATCATCATACATTCAGAGTTTACATCATCATGCATTGAATCTTCACATCATCATGCATTCAATGTTTACATCATCATGCATTCAATGTTTACATCATCATACATTCAGAGTTTACATCATCATCCATTCAGAGTTAACATCATCATGTTTTCAATGTTTACATCATCATACATTCAGAGTTTACATTATCATGTTTTCAATGTTTACATCATCATAATTTCAATCTTTACATCATCATACAATCAGAGTTTACATCATCATGTTCTCAATGTTTTCATCATCATACATTCAGAGTTTACATCATCATGTTTTCAATGTTTACATCATCATACTTTCAGAGTTTACATCATCATGTTTTCAATGTTTACTTCATCATACATTCAGAGTTTACATCATCATGTTTTCAATGTTTACATCATCATACATTCAGAGTTTACATCATCATGTTTTCAATGTTTCCATGATCATGCTTTCAATCTTTACATCATCATACATTCAGAGTTTACATCATCATGTTTTCAATGTTTACATCATCATGCATTCAATGTTTACATCAGCATACATTCAGAGTTAACATCATCATGCATTCAATGTTTACATCATCATGCATTCAATCATTACATCATCATACATTCAATGTTTACATCAACATACATTCAATGTTTACATCAACATACATTCAATCTTTACATCATCATGCATTCAATGTTTACATCATCATGCATTCAATCTTTACATCATCATACATTCAGAGTTTACATGATCATGCATTCAATCTTTACATCATCATGCATTGAATGTTTACATCATCATGCATTCAATGTTTACCTCATCATACATTCAGAGTTTATATCATCATACATTCAATGTTTACATCATCATGCATTCAATGTTTACATCATCATACATCCAATCTTTACATCATCATACATTCAATCCATACATCATCATGCATTCAATGTTTACATCATCATACATTCAGATTTTACATCATCATGCATTCAATGTTTACATCATCATGCATTCAATGTTTACATCATCATGCATTCAATGTTTACATCATCATCCATTCAGACTTTACATCATCATCCATTCAGAGTTAACATCATCATGTTTTCAATGTTTACATCATCATACATTCAGAGTTTACATTATCATGTTTTCAATGTTTACATCATCATGCTTTCAATCTTTACATCATCATACAATCAGAGTTTACATCATCATGTTCTCAATGTTTTCATCATCATACATTCAGAGTTTACATCATCATGTTTTCAATGTTTACATCATCATACTTTCAGAGTTTACATCATCATGTTTTCAATGTTTACATCATCATACATTCAGAGTTTACATCATCATGTTTTCAATGTTTACATGATCATGCTTTCAATCTTTACATCAGCATACATTCAGAGTTTACATCATCATGCATTCAATATTTACATCATCATGCATTCAATCATTACATCATCATACATTCAATGTTTACATCATCATACATTCAATGTTTACATGCAACATACATTCAATCTTTACATCATCATGCATTCAATGTTTACATCATCATGCATTCAATCTTTACATCATCATACATTCAGAGTTTACATCATCATCCATTCAATCTTTACATCATCATGCATTGAATGTTTACATCATCATGCATTCAATGTTTACATCATCATACATTCAGAGTTTACATCATCATACATTCAATGTTTACATCATCATGCATTCAATGTTTACATTATCATACATCCAATCTTTACATCATCATACATTCAATCCATACATCATCATGCGTTCAATGTTTACATCATCATACATTCAGAGTTTACATCATCATGCATTCAATGTTTACAACATCATGCATTCAATGTTTACATCATCATGCATTCAATGTTTACATCATCATACATTCAGAGTTTACATCATCATACATCCAATATTTACATCATTATGCATTCAATGTTTACATCCTCATACATCAAATCTTTACATCATCATGCATTCAATGTTTACATCATCATACATTCAGAGTTTGCATCATCATACATTCAATGTTTACATCATCATACATCCAATCTTCACATCATCATACATTCAGAGTTTACATCATCATACACTCAATCATTACATCATCATGCATTCAATGTTTACATCATCATATATCCAATCTATACATCATCATCAATTTAATGTTTACGTCATCATACATTCAATCTTTACATCATCATGCATTCAATGTTTACATCATCATACATCCAATCTTTACATCCTCATGCATTCAATCTTTTCATCATCATGCATTCAATGTTTACACTATCGTACATTCAATCTTTACATCATCATGCATTCAATGTTTACATCATCATACATTCAGAGTTTACATCATCATTCATTCAATATTTACATCATCATGCATTCAATGTTTCCATCATCATACATTCAATAACTACATCATTATACATTCAGTATTAAGATCATCATCCATCCAATCTTTACATCATTATGCACTCAATCTTTCCATCATCATACATTCAGTGTTTACATCATCATCCATCCAATGTTTACATCATCATACATCCAATCTTTACATCATCATACATTCTATTTTTACGTCATCATGCATTCAATGTTTACATCATCATACATCCAATCTTTACATCATCATGCATTCAATGTTTACATCATCATCCATTCAGAGTTTACAGCATCATACATTCAATCTTTACATCATCATTCATTCAATGTTTACATCATCATACATTCAATGTTTACATCATCATACATTCAATGTTTACATCATCATACATTCAGAGTTTACATCATCATCCATTCAATCTTTACATCATCATGCAATCAATGTTTACATCATCATCCATTCAATGTTTACATCATCATGCATTCAATCTGTACATCATCATGCATTCAATGTTTACATCATCATACATTCAATGTTTACATCATCATACATTCAATCTTTACATCATCATGCATTCAATCTTTACATCATCATCCATTCAATGTTTACATCATGATACATTCAGAGTTTGCATCATGATACATTCAGAGTTTACATCATCATACATTCAGAGTTTACATCATCATGCATTCAATGTTTACATCATCATGCATTCATAGTTTACATCATCATACATTCAATATTTACATCATCATGCATTCAATTTTTACATCATCATACATCCAATCTTTACATCATCATGCATTCAATGTTTACATCATCATACATTCAATGTTTACATCATCATACATTCAATCTTTACATCATCATACATTCAATCTTTGCATCATCATCCATTCAATGTTTTCATCATCATACATTCAGAGTTTACATCATGATACATTCAGAGTTTACATCATGATAAAATCAGAGTTTACATCATCATACATTCAGAGTTTACATCATCATGCATTCAATGTTTACATCATCATGCATTCATAGTTTACATCATCATACATTCAATATTTACATCATCATGCATTCAATTTTTGCATCATCATACATTCAATCTTTACATCATCATGCATTCAATTTTTACACCATCATACATTCAGAGTTTACATCATCATACATTCAATCTTTAGATCATCATGCATTCAATGTTTAAATCATCATGCATTCAATGCTTGCATCATCATACATTCAATCTTTACATCATCATGCATTCAATGTTTACATCATCATGCATTCAATGTTTACATCATCATACATGCAATCTTTAGATCATCATACATTCAATGTTTACATCATCACACATCCAGTTTTTACATCATCATAGTTCCAATCTTTACATCATCATACATCCAATCTTTATATCATCATACATCCAATCTTTACATCATCATACATCCAATCTTTACATCATCATACATCCAATCTTTATATCATCATACATCCAATCTTTATCTCATCATACATCCAATCTTTACATCATCATGCATCCAATCTTTACATCATGATACATCCAATCTCTACATCATCATGCATTCAATGTGTACATCATCATACATTCAATCTTTACATCATCATGCATTCAATGTTTACATCATCATACATTCAATCTTTTCATCATCATGCATTCAATCTTTACATCATCATACATTCAATCTTTACATCACCATGCATTCAATGTTTACATCATCGTACATCCAAACTTCACATCATCATGCATTCAAGGTTTAAATCATCATACATCCAATCTTTATATCATGATGCATTCAATGTTTACATCATCATACATTCAGTGTTTACATCATCATACATTCAATCTTTACATCATCATGCAATCAATGTTTACATCATCATACATTCAATGTTTACATCATCATACATTCAATGTTTACATCATCATACATTCAGAGTTTACATCATCATGCATTCAATCTTTACATCATCATACATTCAATCTTTACATCCTCATACATTCAATCTTTACATCATCATACATACAGAGTTTACATCATCATACATTCAAAGTTTACATCATCATGCATTCAATGTTTTCATCATCATACATTCAGAGTTTACATCATCATGCATTGAATCTTCACATCATCATGCATTCAATGTTTACATCATCATGCATTCAATGTTTACATCATCATACATTCAGAGTTTACATCATCATCCATTCAGAGTTAACATCATCATGTTTTCAATGTTTACATCATCATACATTCAGAGTTTACATCATCATGTTTTCAATGTTTACATCATCATCCTTTCAATCTTTACATCATCATACAATCAGAGTTTACATCATCATGTTCACAATGTTTTCATCATCATACATTCAGAGTTTACATCATCATGTTTTCAATGTTTACTTCATCATACTTTCAGAGTTTACATCATCATGTTTTCAATGTTTACATCATCATACATTCAGAGTTTACATCATCATGTTTTCAATGTTTACATGATCATGCTTTCAATCTTTACATCATCATACACTCAGAGTTTACATAATCATGTTTTCAATGTTTACATCATCATGCATTCAATGTTCACATCAGCATACATTCAGAGTTTACATCATCATGCATTCAATGTTTACATCATCATGCATTCAATCATTACATCATCATACATTCAATGTTTACATCATCATACATTCAATGTTTACATCAACATACATTCAATCTTTACATCATCATGCATTCAATTTTTACATCATTATGCATTCAATGTTTACATCATCATACATTCAGAGTTTACATCATCATGCATTCAATCTTTACATCATCATGCAATGAATGTTTACATCATCATACATTCAGAGTTTACATCATCATACATTCAATGTTTACATCATCATGCATTCAATGTTTACATCATCATACATCCAATCTTTACAACATCATACATTCAATCCATATATCATCATGCATTCAATGTTTACATCATCATACATTCAGAGTTTACATCATCATGCATTCAATGTTTACATCATCATGCATTCAACGTTAACATCATCATGCATTCAATGTTTACATCATCATCCATTCAGAGTTTACATCATCATGCATTCACAGTTTACATCATCATACATCCAATCTTTACATCATCATGCATTCAATGTTTACATCATCATACATTCAGAGTTTACATCATCATACATCCAATATTTACATCATTATGCATTCAATGTTTACATCATCATACATCCAATCTTTACATCAGCATGCACTCAATGTTTACATCATCATACATTCAGAGTTTGCATCATCATACATTCAATGTTTACATCATCATACATCCAATCTTCACATCATCATACATTCAGAGTTTACATCATCATACATTCAATCTTTACATCATCATGCATTCAATGTTTACATCATCATATATCCAATCTTTACATCATCATCAATTTAATGTTTACGTCATCATACATTCAATCTTTACATCATCATACATCCAATCTTTGCATCATCATGCATTCAATCTTTACATCATCATGCATTCAATGTTTGCACTATCATACATTCAATCTTTACATCATCATGTATTCAATGTTTACATCATCATACATTCAGCGTTTACATCATGATACATTCAGAGTTTACATCATGATACAGTCAGAGTTTACATCATCATGCATTCAATGTTTACATCATCATGCATTCATAGTTTACATCATCATACATTCTATATTTACATCATCATGCATTCAATTTTTACATCATCATACATTCAATCTTTACATCATCATGCATTCAATGTTTACATCATCATACATTCAGAGTTTACATCATCATGCATTCAATCTTTACATCATCATGAATTCAATGTTTACATCATCATGCATTCAATGTTTACATCATCATACATTCAGAGTTTACATCATCATGTTTTCAATGTTTACATCATCATGCTTTCAATCTTTACATCATCATACAATCAGAGTTTACATCATCATGTTCTCAATGTTTTCATCATCATACATTCAGGGTTTACATCATCATGTTTTCAATGTTTACATCATCATACTTTCAGAGTTTACAACATCATGTTTTCAATGTTTACATCATCATACATTTAGAGTTTACATCATCATGTTTTCAATGTTTACATCATCATGCATTCAATGTTTACATCATCATACATTCAGAGTTTACATCATCATGCATTCAATCTTTACATCATCATGCATTCAATGTTTACATCATCATGCATTCAATGTTTACATCATCATACATTCAGAGTTTACATCATCATGTTTTCAATGTTTACATCATCATACATTCAGAGTTTACATCATCATGTTTTCAATGTTTACATCATCATACATTCAGAGTTTACATCATCATGTTTTCAATGTTTACATGATCATGCTTTCAATCTTTACATCATCATACATTCAGAGTTTACATCATCATGTTTTCAATGTTTACATCATCATGCATTCAATGTTTACATCAGCATACATTCAGAGTTTACATCATCATGCATTCAATGTTTACATCATCATGCATTCAATCATTACATCATCATACATTCAATGTTTACATCAATATACATTCAATGTTTACATCATCATACATTCAGAGTTTACATCATCATGCATTCAATCTTTACATCATCATGCATTGAATGTTTACATCATCATGCATTCAATGTTTACATCATCATACATTCAGAGTTTACATCATCATACATTCAATGTTTACATCATCATGCATTCAATGTTTACATCATCATACATCCAATCTTTACATCATCATACATTCAATCATACATCATCATGCATTCAATGTTTACATCATCATACATTCAGAGTTTACATCATCATGCATTCAATGTTTACATCATCATGCATTCAATGTTTACATCATCATGCATTCAATGTTTACATCATCATCCATTCAGAGTTTACATCATCATGCATTCAGAGTTTACATCATCATACATCAATCTTTACATCATCATGCATTCAATGTTTACATCATCATACATTCAGAGTTTACATCATCATACATCCAATATTTACATCATTATGCATTCAATGTTTACATCCTCATACATCCAATCTTTACATCATCATGCATTCAATGTTTACATCATCATACATTCAGTGTTTGCATCATCATACATTCAATGTTTACATCATCATACATCCTATCTGTATATCATCATACATTCAATGTTTACATCATCATACATCCAATCTTCACATCATCATACATTCAGAGTTTACATCATCATAGATTCAATCTTTACATCATCATGCACTCAATGTTTACATCATCATATATCCAATCTTTACATCATCATCAATTTAATGTTTACGTCATCATACATTCAATCTTTACATCATCATGCATTCAATGTTTACATCATCATACATCCAATCTTTACATCATCATGCATTCAATCTTTACATCATCATGCATTCAATGTTTACACTATCATACATTCAATCTTTACATCATCATGGATTCAATGTTTACATCATCATACATTCAGAGTTTACATCATCATTCATTCAATATTTACATCATCATGCATTCAATGTTTACATCATCATACATTCAATAACTACATCATTATACATTCAGTATTAACATCATCATCCATCCAATCTTTACATCATTATGCACTCAATCTTTCCATCATCATACATTCAGTGTTTACATCATCATCCATCCAATGTTTACATCATCATACATCCAATCTTTACATCATCATACATTCTATTTTTACATCATCATGCATTCAATGTTTACATCATCATACATCCAATCTTTACATCATCATGCATTCAATGTTTACATCATCATCCATTCAGAGTTTACATCATCATACATTCAATCTTTACATCATCATGCATTCAATGTTTACATCATCATACAATCAATGTTTACATCATCATACATTCAATGTTTACATCATCATACATTCAGAGTTTACATCATCATACGTTCAATCTTTACATCATCATGCATTCAGTGTTTACATCATCATCCATTCAATGTTTACATCATCATGCATTCAATCTGTACATCATCATGCATTCAATGTTTACATCATCATACATCCAATGTTTACATCATCATACATTCAATCTTTACACCATCATACATTCAATCTTTACATCATCATCCATTCAATGTTTACATCATCATACATTCAGAGTTTACATCATGATACATTCAGAGTTTACATCATGATACATTCAGAGTTTACATCATCATACATTCAGAGTTTACATCATCATGCATTCAATGTTTACATCATCATGCATTCATAGTTTACATCATCATACATTCAATATTTACATCATCATGCATTCAATTTTTACATCATCATACATTCAATCTTTACATCATCATGCATTCAATTTTTACATCATCATACATTCAGAGTTTACATCATCATACATTCAATCTTTAGATCATCATGCATTCAATGTTTAAATCATCATGCATTCAATGCTTGCATCATCATACATTCAATCTTTACATCATCATGCATTCAATGTTTACATCATCATGCATTCAATGTTTACATCATCATACATGCAATCTTTAGATCATCATACATTCAATGTTTACATCATCACACATCCAGTGTTTACATCATCATAGTTCCAATCTTTACATCATCATACATCCAATCTTTATATCATCATACATCCAATCTTTACATCATCATACATCCAATCTTTACATCATCATACATCCAATCTTTATATCATCATACATCCAATCTTTACATCATCATGCATCCAATCTTTACATCATGATACATCCAATCTCTACATCATCATGCATTCAATGTGTACATCATCATACATTCAATCTTTACATCATCATGCATTCAATGTTTACATCATCATACATTCAATCTTTACATCATCATGCATTCAATGTTTACATCATCAAGCTTTCAGAGCTTACATCATCATACATTCAATCTTTACATCATCATGCATTCAATGTTTACATCATCATGCATTGAATGTTTACATCATCATACATCCAATCTTTACATCATCATACATTCAATGTTTACATCATCATGCATTCAATGTTTACATCATCATACATTCAATCTTTACATCATCATACATTCAATGTTTACATCATCATACATTCAGAGTTTACATCATCATGCATTCAATCTTTACATCATCATACATTCAATCTTTACATCCTCATACATTCAATCTTTACATCATCATACATTCAGAGTTTACATCATCATACATTCAGAGTTTACATCATCATGCATTCAATGTTTACATCATCATACATTCAGTCTTTACATCATCATGCATTCAATGTTTACATCATCATACATTCAATATTTACATCATCATGCATTCAATGTTTACATCATTATACCATCAATCGTTACATCATCATGCCTTCAATCTTTACATCATCATATATCCAATCTTTACATCATCATACATTCAATGTTTACATCATCATAGATTCAATCTTTACATCATCATGCATTCAATGTTTAAACCATCATACATCCAATCTTTACATCATCATACATTCAATGTTTACATCATCATACATCCAGTGTTTACATCATCATAGTTCCAATCTTTACATCATCATACATCCAATCTTTACATCATCATACATACAATCTCTACATCATCATACATCCAATCTTTACATCATCATACATCCAATCTTTACATCATCATACATTAATCTTTACATCATCATACATCCAATCTTTACATCATCATACATCCAATCTTTATATCATCATACATCCAATTTTTCCATCATCAAGCATCCAATCTATACGTCATCATACATTCAATCTTTACATCATCATGCATTCAATGTTTACATCATCATACATCCAATCATTACATCATCATACATTCAACCTTTGCATCATCATGCGTTCAATGTTTTCATCATCATACATTCAATCTTTTCATCATCATGCATTCAATGTTTACATCATCATACATTCAATCTTTACATCATCATTCATTCAATGTTTACATCATCGTACATTCAATCTTTACATCACCATGCATTCAATGTTTACATCATCGTACATCCAAACTTCACATCATCATGCATTCAAGGTTTACATCATCATACATCCAATCTTTATATCATGATGCATTCAATGTTTACATCATCATACATTCAGTGTTTACATCATCATACATTCAATCTTTACATCATCATGCATTCAATGTTTACATCATCATACATTCAATGTTTACATCATCATACATTCAATGTTTACATCATCATACATTCAGAGTTTACATCATCATGCATTCAATCTTCACATCATCATGCATTCAATCTTTACATCATCATGCATTCAATGTTTACATCATCATACATTCAGAGTTTACATTATCATGTTTTCAATGTTTACATCATCATGCTTTCAATCTTTACATCATCATACAATCAGAGTTTACATCAATATGTTCTCAATGTTTTCATCATCATACATTCAGAGTTTACATCATCAAGTTTTCAATGTTTACATCATCATACTTTCAGAGTTTACATCATCATGTTTTCAATGTTTACATCATCATACATTCAGAGTTTACATCATCATGTTTTCAATGTTTACATGATCATGCCTTCAATCTTTACATCATCATACATTCAGAGTTTACATCATCATGTTTTCAATGTTTACATCATCATGCATTCAATGTTTTCATCAGCATACATTCAGAGTTTACATCATCATGCATTCAATGTTTACATCATCATGCATTCAATCATTACATCATCATACATTCAATGTTTACATCATCATATATTCAATGTTTACATCAACATACATTCAATCTTTACATCATCATGCATTCAATGTTTACATCATCATGCATTCAATGTTTACATCATCATACATTCAGAGTTTACATCATCATGCATTCAATCTTTACATCATCATGCATTGAATGTTTACATCATCATGCATTCAATGTTTACATCATCATACATTCAGAGTTTACATCATCATACATTCAATGTTTACATCATCATGCATTCAATGTTTACATCATCATACATCCAATCTTTACATCATCATACATTCAATCCATACATCATCATGCATTCAATCTTAACATCATCATACATTCAGAGTTTACATCATCATGCATTCAATGTTTACATCATCATGCATTCAATGTTTACATCATCATGCATTCAATGTTTACATCATCATACATGCAATCTTTAGATCATCATACATTCAATATTTACATCATCATGCATTCAATGGTTACATCATCATGCATTCAATGTTTACATCATCATACATCCAATCTTTACATCATCATACATTCAATGTTTACATCATCATGCATTCAATGTTTACATCATCCTACATTCAGTCTTTACATCATCATGCATTCAATGTTTACATCATCATACATTCAATATTTACATCATCATGCATTCAATGTTTACATCATTATACCATCCATCTTTACATCATCATGCCTTCAATCTTTACATCATCATATATCCAATCTTTACATCATCATACATTCAATGTTTACATCATCATAGATTCAATCTTTTCATCATCATGCATTCAATGTTTACATCATCATACATCCAATCTTTACATCATCATACATTCAATGTTTACATCATCATACATCCAGTGTTTACATCATCATAGTTCCAATCTTTATATCATCATACATCCAATCCTTACATCATCATACATACAATCTTTACATCATCATACATCCAATCTTTACATCATCATACATCCAATCTTTACATCATCATACATTAATCTTTACATCATCATACATCCAATCTTTACATCATCATACATCCAATCTTTATATCATCATACATTCAATTTTTACATCATCAAGCATCCAATCCATACATCATCATACATTCAATCTTTACATCATCATGCATTCAATGTTTACATCATCATGCATTTAATCATTACATCATCATACATTCAATGTTTACATCATCATGCATTTAATCATTACATCATCATACATTCAATGTTTACATCAACATACATTCAATCTTTACATCATCATGCATTCAATGTTTACATCATCATGCATTCTATGTTTACATCATCATACATTCAGAGTTTACATCATCATGCATTCAATCTTTACATCATCATGCATTCAGAGTTTACATCATCATACATTCTGAGTTTACATCATCATGTTTTCAATGTTTACATCATCATACATTCAGAGTTTACATGATCATCTTTTCAATGTTTACATCATCATACATTCAGAGTTTACATCATCATGTTTTCAATGTTTACATCATCATTCTTTCAATCTTTACATCATCATACATTCAGAGTTTCCATCATCATGTTCTCAATGTTTTCATCATCATACATTCACAGTTTACATCATCATGTTTTCAATGTTTACATCATCATATTTTCAGAGTTTACATCATCATGTTTTCAATGTTTACATCATCATATTTTCAGAATTTACATCATCATGTTTTCAATGTTTACATGATCATGCTTTCAATCTTTACATCATCATACATTCAGAGTTTACATCACCATGTTTTCAGTGTTTACATCATCATGCATTCAATGTTTACATCAGCATACATTCAGAGTTTACATCATCATGCATTCAATGTTTACATCATCATGCATTCAATCATTACATCATCATACATTCAATGTTTGCATCAACATACATTCAATGTTTACATCAACATACATTCAATCTTTACATCATCATGCATTCAATGTTTACATCATCATGCATTCAATCTTTACATCATCATACATTCAGAGTTTACATGATCATGCATTCAATCTTTACATCATCATGCATTGAATGTTTACATCATCATGCATTCAATGTTTACCTCATCATACATTCAGAGTTTATATCATCATACATTCAATGTTTACATCATCATGCATTCAATGTTTACATCATCATACATCCAATCTTTACATCATCATACATTCAATCCATACATCATCATGCATTCAATGTTTACATCATCATACATTCAGATTTTACATCATCATGCATTCAATGTTTACATCATCATGCATTCAATGTTTACATCATCATGCATTCAATGTTTACATCATCATCCATTCAGAGTTCACATCATCATGCATTCAGAGTTTACATCATCATACATCCAATCTTTACATCATCATGCATTCAATGTTTACATCATCATACATTCAGAGTTTGCATCATCATACATCCAATATTTACATCATTATGCATTCAATGTTTACATCCTCATACATCCAATCTTTACATCATCATGCATTCAATGTTTACATCATCATACATTCAGAGTTTGAATCATCATACATTCAATGTTTACATCATCACACATCCAATCTTTATATCATCATACATTCAATGTTTACATCATCATACATCCAATCTTCACATCATCATACATTCAGAGTTTACATCATCATACATCCAATCTTTACATCATCATCAATTTTATGTTAACATCATCATACATTCAATCTTTGCATCATCATGCATTCAATGTTTACATCATCATACATCCAATCTTTACATCATCATGCATTCAATCTTTACATCATCATGCATTCAATGTTTACACTATCATACATTCAATCTTTAGATCATCATCGATTCAATGTTTACATCATCATACATTCAGAGTTTACATCATCATTCATTCAATATTTACATCATCATGCATTCAATGTTTACATCATCATACATTCAATAACTACATCATTATACATTCAGTATTAACATCATCATCCATCCAATATTTACATCATTATGCACCCAATTTTTCCATCATCATACATTCAATCTTTACATCATCATGCATTCAATGTTTACATCATCATACATTCAATGTTTACATCATCATACATTCAATGTTTGCATCATCATACATTCAGAGTTTGCATCATCATACATTCAATCTTTACATCATCATGCATTCAATGTTTACATCATCATCCATTCAATCTTTACATCATCATGCATTCAATCTGTACATCATCATGCATTCAATGTTTACATCATCATACATTCAATGTTTACATCATCATACATTCAATGTTTACATCATCATACATTCAGAGTTTACATCATCATCTGTTCAATCTTTACATCATCATGCATTCAATGTTTACATCATCATCCATTCAATGTTTACATCATCATGCATTCAATCTGTACATCATCATGCATTCAATGTTTACATCATCATACATTCAATGTTTGCATCATCATACATTCAATCTTTACATCATCATACATTCAATCTTTACATCATCATCCATTCAATGTTTACATCATCATACATTCAGAGTTTACATCATGATACATTCAGAGTTTACATCATGATACATTCAGAGTTTACATCATCATACATTCAGAGTTTACATCATCATGCATTCAATGTTTACATCATCATGCATTCATAGTTTACATCATCATACATTCAATATTTACATCATCATGCATTCAATTTTTACATCATCATACATTCAATCTTTACATCATCATGCATTCAATGTTTACATCATCATACATTCAGAGTATACATCATCATACATTCAATCTTTAGATCATCATGCATTCAATGTTTAAATCATCATGCATTCAATGTTTACATCATCATACATGCAATCTTTAGATCATCATACATTCAATGTTTACATCATCACAAATCCAGTGTTTACATCATCATAGTTCCAATCTTTACATCACCATACATCCAATCTTTATATCCTCATACATCCAATCTTTACATCATCATACATCCAATCTTTACATCATCATACATCCAATCTTTATATCATCATACATCCAATCTTTACATCATCATGCATCCAATCTTTACATCATGATACATCCAATCTCTACATCATCATGCATTCAATGTGTACATCATCATACATTCAATCTTTACATCATCATGCATTCAATGTTTACATCATCATACATTCAATCTTTACATCATCATGCCTTCAATGTTTACATCATCATACTTTCAGAGCTTACATCATCATACATTCAATCTTTACATCATCATGCATTCAATGGTTACATCATCATGCATTCAATGTTTACATCATCATACATCCAATCTTTACATCATCATACATTCAATGTTTACATCATCATGCATTCAATGTTTACATCATCCTACATTCAGTCTTTACATCATCATGCATTCAATGTTTACATCATCATACATTCAATATTTACATCATCATGCATTCAATGTTTACATCATTATACCATCAATCTTTACATCATCATGCCTTCAATCTTTACATCATCATATATCCAATCTTTACATCATCATACATTCAATGTTTACATCATCATAGATTCAATCTTTTCAACATCATGCATTCAATGTTTACATCATCATACATCCAATCCTTACATCATCATACATTCAATGTTTACATCATCATACATCCAGTGTTTACATCATCATAGTTCCAATCTTTACATCATCATACATCCAATCTTTACATCATCATACATACAATCTTTACATCATCATACATCCAATCTTTACATCATCATACATCCAATCTTTACATCATCATACATTAATCTTTACATCATCATATATCCAATCTTTGCATCATCATACATCCAATCTTTATATCATCATGCATCCAATTTTTACATCATCAAGCATCCAATCTATACATCATCATACATTCAATCTTTACATCATCATGCATTCAATATTTCCATCATCATACATCAAATCAGTACCTCATCATACATTCAACCTTTACATCATCATGCGTTCAATGTTTCCATCATCATACATTCAATCTTGTCATCATCATGCATTCAATGTTTACATCATCATACATTCAATCTTTACATCATCATGCATTCAATGTTTTCATCATCGTACATTCAATCTTTACATCACCATGCATTCAATGTTTACATCATCGTACATCCAAACTTCACATCATCATGCATTCAAGGTTTACATCATCATACATCCAATCTTTACATCATCATGCATTCAATGTTTACATCATCATACATTCAGAGTTTACATCATCATACATCCAAAATTTACACCATTATGCATTCAATGTTTACATCCTCATACATCCAATCTTTACGTCATCATGCATTCAATGTTTACATCATCATACATTCAGAGTTTGCATCATCATACATTCAATGTTTACATCATCATACATCCAATCTTCACATCATCATACATTCAGAGTTTACATCATCATACACTCAATCTTTACATCATCATGCATTCAATGTTTACATCATCATATATCCAATCTTTACATCATCATCAATTTAATGTTTACGTCATCATACATTCAATCTTTACATCATCATACATCCAATCTTTGCATCATCATGCATTCAATCTTTACATCATCATGCATTCAATGTTTGCACTATCATACATTCAATCTTTACATCATCATGCATTCAATGTTTACATCATCATACATTCAGAGTTTACATCATCATTCATTCAATATTTACATCATCATGCATTCAATGTTTACATCATCATACATTCAATAACTACATCATTATACATTCAGTATTAAGATCATCATCCATCCAATCTTTACATCATTATGCACTCAATCTTTCCATCATCATACATTCAGTGTTTACATCATCATCCATCCAATGGTTACATCATCATACATCCAATCTTTACATCATCATACATTCTATTTTTACGTCATCATGCATTCAATGTTTACATCATCATACATCCAATCTTTACATCATCATGCATTCAATGTTTACATCATCATCCATTCAGAGTTTACATCATCATACATTCAATCTTTACATCATCATGCATTCAATGTTTACATCATCATACATTCAATGTTTACATCCTCATACATTCAATGTTTACATCATCATACATTCAGAGTTTACATCATCATTCATTCAATCTTTACATCATCATGTATTCAATGTTTACATCATCATCCATTCAATGTTTACATCATCATGCATTCAATCTTTACATCATCATGCATTCAATGTTTACATCATCATACATTCAATGTTTACATCATCATACATTCAATCTTTACATCATCATACATTCAATCTTTACATCATCATCCATTCAATGTTTTCATCATCATCCATTCAGAGTTTACATCATGATACATTCAGAGTTTACATCATGATACAATCAGAGTTTACATCATCATACATTCAGAGTTTACATCATCATCCATTCAATGTTTACATCATCATGCATTCATAGTTTACATCATCATACATTCAATATTTAAATCATCACGCATTCAATTTTTACATCATCATACATTCAATCTTTACATCATCATGCATTCAATGTTTACATCATCATGCATTCAATGTTTACATCATCATACATTCAGAGTTTACATCATGATGTTTTCAATGTTTACATCATCATGCTTTCAATCTATACATCATCATACAATCAGAGTTTACATCATCATGATCTCAATGTTTTCATCATCATACATTCAGAGTTTACATCATCATGCATTCAATCTTTACATCATCATGCATTGAATGTTTACATCATCATGCATTCAATGTTTACATCATCATACATTCAGAGTTTATATCATCATACATTCAATGTTTACATCATCATGCATTCAATGTTTACATCATCATACATTTAATCTTTACATCATCATACATTCAATCCATACATCATCATTCATTCAATGTTTACATCATCATACATTCAGATTTTACATCATCATGCATTCAATGTTTACATCATCATGCATTCAATGTTTACATCATCATGCATTCAATGTTTACATCATCATCCATTCAGAGTTTACATCATCATGCATTCAGAGTTTACATCATCATACATCCAATCTTTACATCATCATGCATTCAATGTTTACATCATCATACATTCAGAGTTTACATCATCATACATCCAATATTTACATCATTATGCATTCAATGTTTACATCCTCATACATCCAATCTTTACATCATCATGCATTCAATGTTTACATCATCATACATTCAGAGTTTGCATCATCATACATTCAATGTTTACATCATCACACATCCAATCTTTATATCATCATACATTCAATGTTTGCATCATCATACATCCAATCTTCACATCATCATACATTCAGAGTTTACATCATCATACATTCAATCTTTACATCATCATGCATTCAATGTTTACATCATCATATATCCAATCTTTACATCATCATCAATTTAATATTAACTTCATCATACATTCAATCTTTACATCATCATGCATTCAATGTTTACATCATCATACATCCAATCTTTACATCATCATGCATTCAATCTTTACATCATCATGCATTCAATGTTTACACTATCATACATTCAATCTTTAGATCATCATGGATTCAATGTTTACATCATCATACATTCAGAGTTTACATCATCATTCATTCAATATTTACATCATCATGCATTCAATGTTTACATCATCATACATTCAATAACTACATCATTATACATTCAGTATTAACATCATCATCCATCCAATCTTTACATCATTATGCACTCAATCTTTCCATCATCATACATTCAGTGTTTACATCATCATCCATCCAATGTTTACATCATCATACATCCAATCTTTGCATCATCATACATTCTATTTTTACATGATCATGCATTCAATGTTTACATCATCATACATCCAATCTTTACATCATCATGCATTCAATGTTTACATCATCATCCATTCAGAGTTTACATCATCATACATTCAATCTTTACATCATCATGCATTCAATGTTTACATCATCATCCATTCAGAGTTTACATCATCATACATTCAATCTTTACAACATCATACATTCAGAGTTTACATCATCATACATTCAATCTTTACATCATCATGTATTCAATGTTTACGTCATCATCCATTCAATGTTTACATCATCATGCATTCAATCTGTACATCATCATGCATTCAATGTTTACATCATCATACATTCAATGTTTACGTCATCATACATTCAATCTTTACATCATCATACATTCAATCTTTACATCATCATCCATTCAATGTTTTCATCATCATACATTCAGAGTTTACATCATGATACATTCAGAGTTTACATCATGATACAATCAGAGTTTACATCATCATACATTAAGAGTTCACATCATCATGCATTCAATGTTTACATCATCATGCATTCATAGTTTACATCATCATACATTCAATATTTACATCATCATGCATTCAATTTTTACATCATCATACATTCAATCTTTACATCATCATGCATTCAATTTTTACATCATCATACATTCAGAGTTTACATCATCATACATTCAATCTTTAGATCATCATGCATTCATTGTTTAAATCATCATGCATTCAATGCTTGCATCATCATACATTCAATCTTTACATCATCATGCATTCAATGTTTACATCATCATGCATTCAATGTTTACATCATCATACATGCAATCTTTAGATCATCATACATTCAATGTTTACATCATCACACATCCAGTGTTTACATCATCATAGTTCCAATCTTTACATCATCATACATCCAATCTTTATATCATCATACATCCAATCTTTACATCATCATACATCCAATCTTTACATCATCATACATCCAATCTTTATATCATCATACATCCAATCTTTACATCATCATGCATCCAATCTTTACATCATGATACATCCAATCTCTACATCATCATGCATTCAATGTGTACATCATCATACATTCAATCTTTACATCATCATGCATTCAATGTTTACATCATCATACATTCAATCTTTACATCATCATGCATTCAATGTTTACATCATCATACTTTCAGAGCTTACATCATCATACATTCAATCTTTACATCATCATGCATTCAATGGTTACATCATCATGCATTCAATGTTTACATCATCATACATCCAATCTTTACATTTACATCATCATACATTCAATGTTTACATCATCATGCATTAATGTTTACATCATCATACATTCAATATTTACATCATCATGCATTCAATGTTTACATCAACATACATCCAATCTTTATATCATCATACATACAATCTTTACATCATCATACATCCAATCTTTACATCATCATACATCCAATCTTTACATCATCATACATTAATCTTTACATCATGATACATCCAATCTTTACATCATCATACATCCAAACTTTATATCATCATACATCCAATTTTCACATCATCAAGCATCCAATCTATACATCATCATAGATTCAATCTTTACATCATCATGCATTCAATGTTTACATCAACATACATCCAATCATTACATCATCATACATTCAACCTTTACATCATCATGCGTTCAATGTTTCCATCATCATACATTCAATCTTTTCATCATCATGCATTCAATGTTTACATCATCATATATTCAATCTTTACATCATCATGCATTCAATGTTTACATCATCGTACATTCAATCTTTATATCACCATGCATTCAATCTTTACATCATCGTACATCCAAACTTCACATCATCATGCTTTCAATGTTTACATCATTATACATCCAATCTTTATCTCATTATGCATTCAATGTTTACATCATCATACATTCAGTGTTTACATCATCATACATTCAGTCTTTACATCATCATGCATTCAATGTTTACATCATCATACATTCAATGTTTACATCATCATGCATCCAATCTTTACATCATCATGCATTCAATGTTTACATCAGTATACATTCAATCTTTACATCATCATGCATTCAATGTTTACATCATCATACTTTCAATGTTTACATCATGATGCATTCGATGTTTACATCATCATGCATTCAATCTCTACATCATCATCCATTCAATGTTTACATCATCATACATTCAATGTTTACATCATGATACATCCAATCTTTACATCATCATGCATTCAGTGTTTACATCATCATACATCATGCATTCAATGTTTCCATCATCATACATCCAATCTTTACATCATCATGCATTCAATGTTTACATCACCATGCATCCAATGCTTGCATCATCATACATTCAATGTTTATATCATTCATCCAATCTTTACATGATCATGCATTCAATGTTTACATCGTGATACATCCAATCTGTGCATCATCATGCATTCAATGTTTACATCATCATACATCCAATCTTTACATCATCAAGCATTCAATGTTTACATCAACATACATTCAATGGTTACATCATCATGAATTCAATGTTTACATCATCATACATTCAATGTTTACATCATCATACATCGAATCTTTAAATCATCATGCATTCAATGTTTACATCATCATACATCCAATCTTTGCATCATCATGCATTCAATGTTTACATCATCATACATTCAATCTTTACATCATCATACATTCAATGTTTAGATCATCATATATCCAATCTTTACATCATCATGCTGTCAATGTTTACATCATCATACATTCAATCTTTACATCATCATACATTCAGAGTTTACATCATCATATATCCAATCTTTATATCACCATGCATTCAATGTTTACATCATCATACATTCAATGTTTACATCATCATGCATTCAATGTTCACATCATCATGCATTCAATGTTTACATCATCATACTTTCAATGTTTACATCATACATTCAATCTTTACATCATCATGCATTCAATGTTTACATCATCATGCATTCAATGTTTACATCATCATCCATTCAGAGTTTACATCATCATGCATTTAGAGTTTACATCATCATACATCCAATCTTTAAATCATCATGCATTCAATGTTTACATCATCATACATTCAGAGGTAACATCATCATACATCCAATCTTAACATCATTATGCATACAATGTTTACATCCTCATACATCCAATCTTTACATCATCATGCATTCAATGTTTACATCATCATACATTCAGAGTTTACATCATCATGTTTGCAATGTTTACATGATCATGCTTTCAATCTTTACATCATCATACATTCAGAGTTTACATCATCATGTTTTCAATGTTAACATCATCATGCATTCAATGTTTACATCAGCATACATGCAGAGTTTACATCATCATGCATTCAATGTTTACATCATCATACATTCAATGTTTACATCATGATACATTCAATCTTTACATCATCATGCATTCAATGTTTACATCATCATGCATTCAATGTTTACATCATCATACATTCAGAGTTTACATCATCATGCATTCAATCTTTACATCATCATGCATTGAATGTTTACATCATCATGCATTCAATGTTTACATCATCATACATTCAGAGTTTACATCATCAAACATTCAATGTTTACATCATCATGCATTCAATGTTTACATCATCATACATCCAATCTTTACATCATCATTCATTCAATTCATACATCATCACGCATTCAATGTTTACATCATCATACATTCAGAGTTTACATCATCATGCATTCAATGTTTACATCATCATGCATTCAATGTTTACATCATCATGCATTCAATGTTTACATCATCATCCATTCAGAGTTTACATCATCATGCATTCAGAGTTTACATCATCATACATCCAATCTTTACATCATCATGCATTCAATGTTTACATCATCATACATTCAGAGTTTACATCATCATACATCCAATATTTACATCATTATGCATTCAATGTTTACATCCTCATACATCCAATCTTTACATCATCATGCATTCAATGTTTACATCATCATACATTCAGAGTTTGCATCATCATACATTCAATGTTTTACATCATCATACATCCAATCTTTATATCATCATACATTCAATGTTTACATCATCATACATCCAATCTTCACATCATCATACATTCAGAGTTTACATCATCATACATTCAATCTTTACATCATCATGCATTCAATGTTTACATCATCATATATCCAATCTTTACATCATCATCAATTTAATGTTTACGTCATCATACATTCAATCTTTACATCATCATGCATTCATTGTTTACATCATCATACATCCAATCTTTACATCATCATGCATTCAATCTTTTCATCATCATGCATTCAATGTTTACACTATCGTACATTCAATCTTTACATCATCATGCATTCAATGTTTACATCATCATACATTCAGAGTTTACATCATCATTCATTCAATATTTACATCATCATGCACTCAATGTTTACATCATCATACATTCAATAACTACATCATTATACATTCAGTATTAACATCATCATCCATCCAATGTTTACATCATCATACATCCAATCTTTACATCATCATACATTCTATTTTTTTCATACATCCAATCTTTACATCATCATACATTCTATTTTTACATCATCATGCATTCAATGTTTACATCATCATACATCCAATTTTTACATCATCATGCATTCAATGTTTCCATCATCATCCATTCAGAGTTTACATCATCATACATTCAATCTTTACATCATCATGCATTCAATGTTTACATCATCATACATTCATTGTTTACATCATCATACATTCAATGTTTACATCATCATTCATTCAGAGTTTACATCATCATACATTCAATCTTTACATCATCATGCATTCAATGTTTACGTAAACATCCATTCAATGTTTACATCATCATGCGTTCAATCTGTACATCATCATGCATTCAATGTTTACATCATCATACATTCAATGTTTACATCATCATACATTCAATCTTTACATCATCATGCATTCAATCTTTACATCATCATCCATTCAATGTTTACATCATGATACATTCAGAGTTTACATCATGATACATTCAGAGTTTACATCATCATACATTCAGAGTTTACATCATCATGCATTCAATGTTTACATCATCATGCATTCATAGTTTACATCATCATACATTCAATATTTACATCATCATGCATTCAATTTTTACATCATCATCCATCCAATCTTTACATCATCATGCATTCAATGTTTACAGCATCATACATTCAGAGTTTACATCATCATACATTCAATCTTTACATCATCATGCATTCAATGTTTACATCATCATGCATTCAATGTTTGCATCATCATACATTCAATCTTTACATCATCATGCATTCAATGTTTACATCATCATGCATTCAATGTTTACATCATCATACATGCAATCTTTAGATCATCATACATTCAATGTTTACATCTTCACACATCCAGTGTTTACAACATCATAGTTCCAATCTTTACATCATCATACATCCAATCTTTATATCATCATACATCCAATCTTTACATCATCATACATCCAATCTTTACATCATCATACATCCAATCTTTATATCATCATACATCCAATCTTTACATCATCATGCATCCATTCTTTACATCATGATACATCCAATCTCTACATCATCATGCATTCAATGTGTACATCATCATACATTCAATCTTTACATCATCATGCATTCAATGTTTACATCATCATAAATTCAATCTTTACATCATCATGCATTCAATGTTTACATCATCATACATTCAGAGTTTGCATCATCATACATTCAATGTTTACATCATCATACATCCAATCTGTATATCATCATACATTCAATGTTTACATCATCATACATCCAATCTTCACATCATCATACATTCAGAGTTTACATCATCATACATTCAATCTTTACATCATCATGCATTCAATGTTTACATCATCATACATCCAATCATTACATCATCATACATTCAACCTTTACATCATCATGCGTTCAATGTTTCCATCATCATACATTCAATCTTTTCATCATCATGCATTCAATGTTTACATCATCATATATTCAATCTTTACATCATCATGCATTCAATGTTTACATCATCGTACATTCAATCTTTATATCACCATGCATTCAATCTTTACATCATCGTACATCCAAACTTCACATCATCATGCTTTCAATGTTTACATCATTATACATCCAATCTTTATCTCATTATGCATTCAATGTTTACATCATCATACATTCAGTGTTTACATCATCATACATTCAGTCTTTACATCATCATGCATTCAATGTTTTACATCATCATACATTCAATGTTTACATCATCATGCATCCAATCTTTACATCATCATGCATTCAATGTTTACATCAGTATACATTCAATCTTTACATCATCATGCATTCAATGTTTACATCATCATACTTTCAATGTTTACATCATGATGCATTCGATGTTTACATCATCATGCATTCAATCTCTACATCATCATCCATTCAATGTTTACATCATCATACATTCAATGTTTACATCATGATACATCCAATCTTTACATCATCATGCATTCAGTGTTTACATCATCATACATCATGCATTCAATGTTTCCATCATCATACATCCAATCTTTACATCATCATGCATTCAATGTTTACATCACCATGCATCCAATGCTTGCATCATCATACATTCAATGTTTATATCATCATTCATCCAATCTTTACATGATCATGCATTCAATGTTTACATCGTGATACATCCAATCTGTGCATCATCATGCATTCAATGTTTACATCATCATACATCCAATATTTACATCATCAAGCATTCAATGTTTACATCAACATACATTCAATGGTTACATCATCATGCATTGAATGTTTACATCATCATACATTCAATGTTTACATCATCATACATCGAATCTTTAAATCATCATGCATTCAATGTTTACATCATCATACATTCAATCTTTACATCATCATACATTCAATGTTTAGATCATCATATATCCAATCTTTACATCATCATGCTGTCAATGTTTACATCATCATACATTCAATCTTTACATCATCATACATTCAGAGTTTACATCATCATATATCCAATCTTTATATCACCATGCATTCAATGTTTACATCATCATACATTCAATGTTTACATCATCATGCATTCAATGTTCACATCATCATGCATTCAATGTTTACATCATCATACATTCAATGTTTACATCATACATTCAATCTTTACATCATCATGCATTCAATGTTTACATCATCATGCATTCAATGTTTACATCATCATCCATTCAGAGTTTACATCATCATGCATTTAGAGTTTACATCATCATACATCCAATCTTTAAATCATCATGCATTCAATGTTTACATCATCATACATTCAGAGGTTACATCATCATACATCCAATCTTAACATCATTATGCATACAATGTTTACATCCTCATACATCCAATCATTACATCATCATGCATTCAATGTTTACATCATCATACATTCAGAGTTTCCATCATCATACATTGAATGTTTACATCATCACACATCCAATCTTTACATCATAATACATTCAATGTTTACATCATCATACATTCAGAGTTTGCATCATCATACATTGAATGTTTACATCATCATATATCCAATCTTTACATCATCATCAATTTAATGTTTACGTCATCATACATTCAATCTTTACATCATCATGCATTCAATGTTTACATCATCATACATCCAATCTTTACATCATCATACATTCAATCTTTACATCATCATGCATTCAATGTTTGCACCATCATAAATTCAATCTTTACATCATCATGCATTCAATGTTTACATCATCATACATTCAATAACTACATCATTATACATTCAGTATTAACATCATCATCCATCCAATCTTTCCATCATCATGCACTCAATCTTTACATCATCATACATTCAGTGTTTACATCATAATACATCCAATGTTTACATCATCATACATCCAATCTTTACATCATCATGCATTCTATTTTTACGTCATCATACATTCAGAGTTTTAACATCATCATGCATTCAATCTTTACATCATCATACAATCAATCTTTACATCATCATGCATTCAATGTTTACATCATCATTCATTCAATCTTTACATCATCATGCATTCAATGTTTACATCATCATACATCCAATCATTACATCATCATACATTCAACCTTTACATCATCATGCGTTCAATGTTTCCATCATCATACATTCAATCTTTTCATCATCATGCATTCAATGTTTACATCATCATACATTCAATCTTTACATCATCATGCATTCAATGTTTACATCATCATGCATTCAATGTTTACATCATCATACATGCAATCTTTAGATCATCATACATTCAATGTTTACATCATCACACATCCAGTGTTTACATCATCATAGTTTCAATCTTTACATCATCATACATCCAATCTTTATATCATCATACATCCAATCTTTACATCATCATACATCCAATCTTTACATCATCATACATCCAATCTTTATATCATCATACATTCAATGTCTACATCATCATACATTCAGAGTTTCCATCATCATACATTCAATTTTTACATTATCATGCATTCAATGTTTACATCATCATCCATTCAGAGTTTACATCATCATGCATTCAGAGTTTACATCATCATACATCCAAGCTTTACATCATCATGCATTCAATGTTTACATCATCAGACATCCAATCTTTACATCATCATACATTCAATCTTTGCATCATCATCCATTCAATGTTTACATCATCATACATTCAGAGTTTACATCATGATACATTCAGAGTTTACATCATGATACATTCAGAGTCTACATCATCATACATTCAGAGTTTACATCGTCATGCATTCAATGTTTACATCATCATGCATTCATAGTTTACATCATCATACATTCAATATTTACATCATCATGCATTCAATTTTTACATCATCATACATTCAATCTTTACATCATCATGCATTCAATGTTTACATCATCATACATTCAGAGTTTACATCATCATACATTCAATCTTTACATCATCATCCATTCAATGTTTAAATCATCATGCATTCAATGTTTGCATCATCATACATTCAATCTTTACATCATCATGCATTCAATGTTTACATCATCATGCATTCAATGTTTACATCATCATACATGCAATCTTTAGATCATCATACATTCAATGTTTACATCATCACACATCCAGTGTTTACATCATCATAGTTTCAATCTTTACATCATCATACATCCAATCTTTATATCATCATACATCCAATCTTTACATCATCATACATCCAATCTTTACATCATCATACAGCCAATCTTTATATCATCATACATCCAATCTTTACATCATCATGCATCCAATCTTTACATCATGATACATCCAATCTCTACATCATCATGCATTCAATGTGTACATCATCATACATTCAATCTTTACATCATCATGCATTCAATGTTTACATGATCATACATTCAATCTTTACATCATCATGCATTCAATGTTTACATCATCATACTTTCAGAGCTTACATCATCATACATTCAATCTTTACATCATCATGCATTTAATGTTTACATCATCATGCATTCAATGTTTACATCATCATACATCCAATCTTTACATCATCATACATTCAATTTTTACATCATCATGCATTCAATGTTTACATCATCATACATTCAGAGTTTACATCATGATGCATTCAATGTTTACATCATCATGCATTCAATGTTTACATCATCATGCATTCAATGTTTACATCATCATCCATTCAGAGTTTACATCATCATGCAATCAGAATTTACATCATCATACATCCAATCTTTACATCATCATGCATTCAATGTTTCCATCATCATACATTCAGAGTTTACATCATCATACATCCAATCTTAACATCATTATGCATACAATGTTTACATCATCATGCATCCAATCTTTACATCATCATGCATTCAATGTTTACATCATCATACATTCAGAGTTTGCATCATCATACATTGAATGTTTATATCACCATACATCCAATCTTTACATCATCATACATTCAATGTTTACATCATCATACATCCAATCTTTACATCATCATGAATTCAGAGTTTACATCATCATACATTCAATCTTCACATCATCATGCATTCAATGTTTACATCATCATATATCCAATCTTTACATCATCATCAATTTAATGTTTACGTCATCATACATCCAATCTTTACATCATCATACATTCAATCTTTACATCATCATGCATTCAATGTTTACACCATCATACATTCAATATTTACATCATCATGCATCCAATGTTTACATCATCATACATTCAGAGTTTACATCATCATACATTCAATCTTTACATCATCATGCATTCAATGTTTACATCATCATACATTCAATAACTACATCATTATACATTCAGTATTAACATCATCATCCATCCAATCTTTACATAATCATGCACTCAATCTTTACATCATCATACATTCAGTCTTTACATCATCATACATCCAATCTTTACATCATCATACATCCAATCCTTACATCATCATACATTCTACTTTTACATCATCATGCATTCAGAGTTTTTACATCATCATGCATTCAATCTTTACATCATCATACATTCAATCTTTACATCATCATGCATTCAATGTTTACATCATGATTCAATCAATCTTTACATCATCATACATTCAATGTTTACATCATCATACATTCAATCTTTACATCATCATGCATTCAATGTTTACATCATCATACATTCAGAGTTTCCATCATCATACATTCAATCTTTACATCATCATGCATTCAATGTTTACATCATCATACATTCAATGTTTACATCATCATACATCCAATCTTTACATCATCATGCATTCAATGTTTACATCATCATACATTCAGAGTTTACATCATCATACATTCAATCTTTACATCATCATGCATTCAATGTTCACATCATCATACATTCAATGTTTACATCATCATACATTCAATGTTTACATCATCATACAATCAGAGTTTACATCATCATGCATTCAATTTTTACATCATCATACATTCAATCTTTACATCCTCATACAGTCAATCTTTACATCATCATACATTCAGAGTTTACATCATCATACATTCAATCTTTACATCATCATGCATTCAATGTTTACATCATCATACATTCAGAGTTTACATCATCATGCATTCAAGCTTTACATCATCATGCATTCAATGTTTACATCATCATGCATCCAATGTTTACATCATCATTCATTCAGAGTTTACATCATCATACATTCAGAGTTAACATCATCATGTTTTCAATGTTTACATCATCATACATTCAGAGTTTACATCATCATGTTTTCAATGTTTACATCATCATGCTTTCAATCTTTACATCATCATTCATTCAGAGTTTACATCATCAAGTTTTCAATGTTTACATCATCAAGCATTCAATGTTTACATCATCATACATTCAGAGTTTACATCATCATGCATTCAATGTTTACATCATCATGCATTCAATCTTTACATCATCATACATTCAATGTTTACATCATCATACATCCAATGTTTACATCATCATCCATTCAATCTTTACATCATCAAGCATTCAATGTTTACATCATCATGCATTCAATGTTTCCATCATCATCCATTCAGAGTTTACATCATCATACATTCCATGTTTACATCATCATGCGTTCAATGTTTACAACATCATACATCCAATCTTAACATCATCATACATTCAATCCATTCATCATCATGCATTCAATCTTTACATCATCATACATTCAGAATTTACATCATCATGCATTCAATGTTTATATCATCATGCATTCAATGTTTACATGATCATGCATTCAATGTTTTCATCATCATCCATTCAGAGTTTACATCATCATGCATTCAGAGTTTACATCATCATACATCCAATCTTTACATCATCATGCATTCAATGTTTACATCAACATACATTCAGAGTTTACATCATCATACATCCAATCTTTACATCATTATGCATTCAATGTTTACATCCTCATACATCCAATCTTTACATCATCATGCATTCAATGTTTACATCATCATACATTCACAGTTTGCATCATCATACATTCAATGTTTACATCATCATACATCCAATCTTTATATCATCATACATTCAATGTTTACATCATCATACATCCAATCTTTACATCATCATACATTCAGAGTTTACATCATCATACATTCAATCTTTACATCATCATGCATTCAATGTTTACATCATCATATATCGAATCTTTACATCATCGTCAATTTAATGTTTACGTCATCATACATTCAATCTTTACATCATCATGCATTCAATGTTTACATCATCATACATTCAATCTTTACATCATCATGCATTCAATGTTTACACCATCATACATTCAGAGTTTACATCATCATACATTCAATATTTACATCATCATGCATTCAATGTTTACATCATCATACATTCAATAACTACGTCTTTATACATTCAGTATTAACATCATCATCCATCCAATCTTTACATCATCATGCTCTCAATCTTTACATCATCATACATTCAGTGTTTACATCATCATCCATCCAATGTTTACATCATCATACATTAAATCTTTACATCATCATACATTCTATTTTTACATCATCATGCATTCAATGTTTACATCATCATACATCCAATCTTTACATCATCATGCATTCAATGTTAACATCATCATCCATTCAGAGTTTACATCATCATACATTCAATCTTTACATCATCATCCATTCAATGTTTACATCATCATACATTCAATGTTTACATCATCATACATTCAATGTTTACATCATCATACATTCAGAGTTTACATCATCATACATTCAATCTTTACATCATCATGCATTCAATGTTTACATCATCATCCATTCAATGTTTACATCATCATGCATTCAATCTGTACATCATCATGCATTCAATGTTTACATCATCATACATTCAATGTTTACATCATCATACATTCAATCTTTAGATCATCATACATTCAATGTCTACATCATCATACATTCAGAGTTTCCATCATCATACATTCAATTTTTACATTATCATGCATTCAATGTTTACATCATCATCCATTCAGAGTTTACATCATCATGCATTCAGAGTTTACATCATCATACATCCAATCTTTACATCATCATACATTCAATCTTTGCATCATCATCCATTCAATGTTCACATCATCATACATTCAGAGTTTACATCATGATACATTCAGAGTTTACATCATGATACATTCAGAGTCTACATCATCATACATTCAGAGTTTACATCGTCATGCATTCAATGTTTACATCATCATGCATTCATAGTTTGCATCATCATACATTCAATATTTACATCATCATGCATTCAATGTTTACATGATCATACATTCAATCTTTACATCATCATGCATTACATGTTTACATCATCATACATTCAGAGTTTACATCATCATACATTCAATCTTTACATCATCATCCATTCAATGTTTAAATCATCATGCATTCAATGTGTACATCATCATACATTCCATCTTTACATCATCATGCATTCAATGTTTACATGATCATACATTCAATCTTTACATCATCATGCATTCAATGTTTACATCATCATACTTTCAGAGCTTACATCATCATACATTCAATCTTAACATCATCATGCATTGAATGTTTACATCATCAAGCATTCAATGTTTACATCATCATACATCCAATCTTTACATCATCATACATTCAATCTATACATCATCATGCATTCAATGTTTACATCATCATACATTCAGAGTTTACATCATCATGCATTCAATGTTTACATCATCATGCATTCAATGTTTACATCATCATGCATTCAATGTTTACATCATCATCCATTCAGAGTTTACATCATCATGCAATCAGAATTTACATCATCATACATCCAATCTTTACATCATCATGCATTCAATGTTTCCATCATCATACATTCAGAGTGTACATCATCATACATCCAATCTTAACATCATTATGCATACAATGTTTACATCATCATGCATCCAATCTTTACATCATCATGCATTCAATGTTTACATCATCATACATTCAGAGTTTGCATCATCATACATTGAATGTTTATATCACCATACATCCAATCTTTACATCATCATACATTCAATGTTTACATCATCATACATCCAATCTTTACATCATCATGAATTCAGATTTTACATCATCATACATTCAATCTTCACATCATCATGCATTCAATGTTTACATCATCATATATCCAATCTTTACATCATCATCAATTTAATGTTTACGTCATCATACATCCAATCTTTACATCATCATACATTCAATCTTTACATCATCATGCATTCAATGTTTACACCATCATACATTCAATCTTTACATCATCATGCATCCAATGTTTACATCATCATACATTCAATCTTTACATCATCATGCATTCAATGTTTACATCATCATACATTCAATAACTACATCATTATACATTCAGTATTAACATCATCATCCATCCAATCTTTACATAATCATGCACTCAATCTTTACATCATCATACATTCAGTGTTTACATCATCATACATCCAATCTTTACATCATCATACATCCAATCCTTACATCATCATACATTCTACTTTTACATCATCATGCATTCAGAGTTTTTACATCATCATGCATTCAATCTTTACATCATCATACATTCAATCTTTACATCATCATGCATTCAATGTTTACATCATCATTCAATCAATCTTTACATCATCATACATTCAATGTTTACATCATCATACATTCAATCTTTACATCATCATGCATTCAATGTTTACATCATCATACATTCAGAGTTTCCATCATCATACATTCAATCTTTACATCATCATGCATTCAATGTTTACATCATCATACATTCAATGTTTACATCATCATACATCCAATCTTTACATCAGCATGCATTCAATGTTTACATCATCATACATTCAGAGTTTACATCATCATACATTCAATCTTTACATCATCATGCATTCAATGTTCACATCATCATACATTCAATGTTTACATCATCATACATTCAATGTTTACATCATCATACATTCAGAGTTTACATCATCATGCATTCAATTTTTACATCATCATACATTCAATCTTTACATCCTCATACAGTCAATCTTTACATCATCATACATTCAGAGTTTACATCTTCATACATTCAATCTTTACATCATCATGCATTCAATGTTTACATCATCATACATTCAGAGTTTACATCATCATGCATTCAAGCTTTACATCATCATGCATTCAATGTTTACATCATCATGCATCCAATGTTTACATCATCATTCATTCAGAGTTTACAACATCATACATTCAGAGTTAACATCATCATGTTGTCAATGTTTGCATCATCATACATTCAGAGTTTACATCATCATCTTTTCAATGTTTACATCATCATGCTTTCAATCTTTACATCATCATACATTCAGAGTTTACATCATCATGCATTCAATGTTTACATCATCATGCATTCAATCTTTACATCATCATACATTCAATGTTTACATCATCATACATTCAATGTTTACATCATCATACATTCAATCTTTACATCATCAAGCATTCAATGTTTACATCATCATGCATTCAATGTTTCCATCATCATCCATTCAGAGTTTACATCATCATACATTCAATCTTTACATCATCATGCATTCAATGTTTACATCATCATACATTCATTGTTTACATCATCATACATTCAATGTTTACATCATCATTCATTCAGAGTTAACATCATCATACATTCAATCTTTACATCATCATGCATTCAATGTTTACGTAATCATCCATTCAATGTTTACATCATCATGCGTTCAATCTGTACATCATCATGCATTCAATGTTTACATCATCATACATTCAATGTTTACATCATCATACATTCAATCTTTACATCATCATGCATTCAATCTTTACATCATCATCCATTCAATGTTTACATCATGATACATTCAGAGTTTACATCATGATACATTCAGAGTTTACATCATCATACATTCAGAGTTTACATCATCATGCATTCAATGTTTTCATCATCATGCATTCATAGTTTACATCATCATACATTCAATATTTACATCATCATGCATTCAATTTTTACATCATCATACATTCAATCTTTACATCATCATGCATTCAATTTTTACATCATCATACATTCAGAGTTTACATCATCATACATTCAATATTTAGATCATCATGCATTCAATGTTTAAATCATCATGCATTCAATGCTTGCATCATCATACATTCAATCTTTACATCATCATGCATTGAATGTTTACATCATCATGCATTCAATGTTTACATCATCATACATTCAGAGTTTACATCATCATACATTCAATGTTTACATCATCATGCATTCAATGTTTACATCATCATACATCCAATCTTTACATCATCATTCATTCAATTCATACATCATCACGCATTCAATGTTTACATCATCATACATTCAGAGTTTACATCATCATGCATTCAATGTTTACATCATCATGCATTCAATGTTTACATCATCATGCATTCAATGTTTACATCATCATCCATTCAGAGTTTACATCATCATGCATTCAGAGTTTACATCATCATACATCCAATCTTTACATCATCATGCATTCAATGTTTACATCATCATACATTCAGAGTTTACATCATCATACATCCAATATTTACATCATTATGCATTCAATGTTTACATCCTCATACATCCAATCTTTACATCATCATGCATTCAATGTTTACATCATCATACATTCAGAGTTTGCATCATCATACATTCAGAGTTTGCATCATCATACATTCAATGTTTGCATCATCATACATCCAATCTTCACATCATCATACATTCAGAGTTCACATCATCATACACTCAATCTTTACATCATCATGCATTCAATGTTTACATCATCATATATCCAATCTTTACATCATCATCAATTTAATGTTTACGTCATCATACATTCAAACTTTACATCATCATGCATTCAATGTTTACATCATCATACATCCAATCTTTACATCATCATGCATTCAATCTTTACATCATCATGCATTCAATGTTTACACTATCATACATTCAATCTTTCATCATCATTCAATGCATTCAATGTTTACCATCATGCATTCAATGTTTACATCATCATACATTCAATAACTACATCATTATACATTCAGTATTAACATCATCATCCATCCAATCATTACATCATTATGCACTCAATCTTTCCATCATCATACATTCAATGTTTACATCATCATCCATCCAATGTTTACATCATCATACATCCAATCTTTACATCATCATACATTCTATTTTTACATCATCATGCATTCAATGCTTACATCATCATACATCCAATCTTTACATCATCATGCATTCAATGTTTACATCATCATCCATTCAGAGTTTACATCATCATACATTCAATCTTTACATCATCATGCATTCAATGTTTACATCATCATACAATCAATGTTTACATCATCATACATTCAATGTTTACATCATCATACATTCAGAGTTTACATCATCATACGTTCAATCTTTACATCATCATGCATTCAATGTTTACATCATCATCCATTCAATGTTTACATCATCATGCATTCAATCTGTACATCATCATGCATTCAATGTTTACATCATCATACATCCAATGTTTACATCATCATACATTCAATCTTTACACCATCATACATTCAATCTTTACATCATCATCCATTCAATGTTTACATCATCATACATTCAGAGTTTACATCATGATACATTCAGAGTTTACATCATGATACATTCAGAGTTTACATCATCATACATTCAGAGTTTACATCATCATGCATTCAATGTTTACATCATCATGCATTCATAGTTTACATCATCATACATTCAATATTTACATCATCATGCATTCAATTTTTACATCATCATACATTCAATCTTTACATCATCATGCATTCAATTTTTACATCATCATACATTCAGAGTTTACATCATCATACATTCAATCTTTAGATCATCATGCATTCAATGTTTAAATCATCATGCATTCAATGCTTGCATCATCATACATTCAATCTTTACATCATCATGCATTCAATGTTTACATCATCATGCATTCAATGTTTACATCATCATACATGCAATCTTTAGATCATCATACATTCAATGTTTACATCATCACACATCCAGTGTTTACATCATCATAGTTCCAATCTTTACATCATCATACATCCAATCTTTATATCATCATACATCCAATCTTTACATCATCATACATCCAATCTTTACATCATCATACATCCAATCTTTATATCATCATACATCCAATCTTTACATCATCATGCATCCAATCTTTACATCATGATACATCCAATCTCTACATCATCATGCATTCAATGTGTACATCATCATACATTCAATCTTTACATCATCATGCATTCAATGTTTACATCATCATACATTCAATCTTTACATCATCATGCATTCAATGTTTACATCAACATACTTTCAGAGCTTACATCATCATACATTCAATCTTCACATCATCATGCATTCAATGGTTACATCATCATGCATTCAATGTTTACATCATCATACATCCAATCTTTACATCATCATACATTCAATGTTTACATCATCATGCATTCAATGTTTACATCATCATACATTCAGTCTTTACATCATCATGCATTCAATGTTTACATCATCATACATTCAATATTTACATCATCATGCATTCAATGTTTACATCATTATACCATCAATCGTTACATCATCATGCCTTCAATCTTTACATCATCATATATCCAATCTTTACATCATCATACATTCAATGTTTACATCATCATAGATTCAATCTTTACATCATCATGCATTCAATGTTTACACCATCATACATCCAATCTTTACATCATCATACATTCAATGTTTACATCATCATACATCCAGTGTTTACATCATCATAGTTCCAATCTTTACATCATCATACATCCAATCTTTACATCATCATACATACAATCTCTACATCATCATACATCCAATCTTTACATCATCATACATCCAATCTTTACATCATCATACATTAATCTTTACATCATCATACATCCAATCTTTACATCATCATACATCCAATCTTTATATCATCATACATCCAATTTTTACATCATCAAGCATCCAATCTATACATCATCATACATTCAATCTTTACATCATCATGCATTCAATGTTTACATCATCATACATCCAATCATTACATCATCATACATTCAACCTTTACATCATCATGCGTTCAATGTTTTCATCATCATACATTCAATCTTTTCATCATCATGCATTCAATGTTTACATCATCATACATTCAATCTTTACATCATCATGCATTCAATGTTTACATCATCGTACATTCAATCTTTACATCACCATGCATTCAATGTTTACATCATCGTACATCCAAACTTCACATCATCATGCATTCAAGGTTTACATCATCATACATCCAATCTTTATATCATGATGCATTCAATGTTTACATCATCATACATTCAGTGTTTACATCATCATACATTCAATCTTTACATCATCATGCATTCAATGTTTACATCATCATACATTCAATGTTTACATCATCATACATTCAATGTTTTCATCATCATACATTCAGAGTTTACATCATCATGCATTGAATCTTCACATCATCATGCATTCAATGTTTACATCATCATGCATTCAATGTTTACATCATCATACATTCAGAGTTTACATCATCATCCATTCAGAGTTAACATCATCATGTTTTCAATGTTTACATCATCATACATTCAGAGTTTACATTATCATGTTTTCAATGTTTACATCATCATGCTTTCAATCTTTACATCATCATACAATCAGAGTTTACATCATCATGTTCTCAATGTTTTCATCATCATACATTCAGAGTTTACATCATCAAGTTTTCAATGTTTACTTCATCATACTTTCAGAGTTTACATCATCATGTTTTCAATGTTTACATCATCATACATTCAGAGTTTACATCATCATGTTTTCAATGTTTACATGATCATGCTTTCAATCTTTACATCATCATACATTCAGAGTTTACATCATCATGTTTTCAATGTTTACATCATCATGCATTCAATGTTTACATCAGCATACATTCAGAGTTTACATCATCATGCATTCAATGTTTACATCATCATGCATTCAATCATTACATCATCATACATTCAATGTTTACATCATCATACATTCAATGTTTACATCAACATACATTCAATCTTTACATCATCATGCATTCAATGTTTACATCATCATACATTCATTCAATGTTTACATCATCATACATTGAATGTTTACATCATCATGCATTCAATGTTTACATCATCATACATTCAGAGTTTACATCATCATACATTCAATGTTTACATCATCATGCATTCAATGTTTACATCATCATACATCCAATCTTTACATCAT
Source organism: Megalonaias nervosa (assembly GCA_016617855.1). Classification (NCBI taxonomy): domain Eukaryota; kingdom Metazoa; phylum Mollusca; class Bivalvia; order Unionida; family Unionidae; genus Megalonaias; species Megalonaias nervosa. The sequence goes on along the minus strand of JAECUM010005083.1, from coordinate 10,661 downwards.
CATACATTCAATCCATACATCATCATGGATTCAATGTTTACATCATCATACATTCAGAGTTTACATCATCATGCATTCAATGTTTACATCATCATGCATTCAATGTTTACATCATCATGCATTCAATGTTTACATCATCATCCATTCAGAGTTTACATCATCATGCATTCAGAGTTTACATCATCATACATCCAATCTTTACATCATCATGCATTCAATGTTTACATCATCATACATTCAGAGTTTACATCATCATACATCCAATATTTCCATCATTATGCATTCAATGTTTACATCCTCATACATCCAATCTTTACATCATCATGCATTCAATGTTTACATCATCATACATTCAGAGTTTGCATCATCATACATTCAATGTTTACATCATCATACATCCAATCTTCACATCATCATACATTCAGAGTTTACATCATCATACATTCAATCTTTACATCATCATGCATTCAATGTTTACATCATCATATATCCAATCTTTACATCATCATCAATTTAATGTTGACGTCATCATACATTCAATCTTTACATCATCCTGCATTCAATGTTTACATCATCATACATCCAATCTTTACATCATCATGCATTCAATCTTTACATCATCATGCATTCAATGTTTACACTATCATACATTCAATCTTTACATCATCATGCATTCAATGTTTACACCATCATACATTCAGAGTTTACATCATCATTCATTCAATATTTACATCATCATGCATTCAATGTTTACATCATCATACATTCAATAACTACATCATTATACATTCAGTATTAAGATCATCATCCATCCAATCTTTACATCATTATGCACTCAATCTTTCCATCATCATACATTCAGTGTTTACATCATCATGCATTCATAGTTTACATCATCATACATTCAATATTTACATCATCATGCATTCAATTTTTACATCATCATACATTCAATCTTTACATCATCATGCATTCAATTTTTACATCATCATACATTCAGAGTTTACATCATCATACATTCAATCTTTAGATCATCATGCATTCAATGTTTAAATCATCATGCATTCAATGCTTGCATCATCATACATTCAATCTTTACATCATCATGCATTCAATGTTTACATCATCATGCATTCAATGTTTACATCATCATACATGCAATCTTTAGATCATCATACATTCAATGTTTACATCATCACACATCCAGTGTTTACATCATCATAGTTCCAATCTTTACATCATCATACATCCAATCTTTATATCATCATACATCCAATCTTTACATCATCATACATCCAATCTTTACATCATCATACATCCAATCTTTATATCATCATACATCCAATCTTTACATCATCATGCATCCAATCTTTACATCATGATACATCCAATCTCTACATCATCATGCATTCAATGTGTACATCATCATACATTCAATCTTTACATCATCATGCATTCAATGTTTACATCATCATATATTCAATCTTTACATCATCATGCATTCAATGTTTACATCAACATACTTTCAGAGCTTACATCCTCATACATTCAATCTTCACATCATCATGCATTCAATGGTTACATCATCATGCATTCAATGTTTACATCATCATACATCCAATCTTTACATCATCATACATTCAACGTTTACATCATCATGCATTCAATGTTTACATCATCATACATTCAGTCTTTATATCATCATGCATTCAATGTTTGCATCATCATACATTCAATATTTACATCATCATGCATTCAATGTTTACATCATTATACCATCAATCGTTACATCATCATGCCTTCAATCTTTACATCATCATACATCCAGTGTTTACATCATCATAGTTCCAATCTTTACATCATCATACATCCAATCTTTACATCATCATACATACAATCTCTACATCATCATACATCCAATCTTTACATCATCATACATCCAATCTTTACATCATCATACATTAATCTTTACATCATCATACATCCAATCTTTACATCATCATACATCCAATTCTTTACATCATCATACATTCAATTTTTACATCATCATAGATTCAATCTTTACATCATCATGCATTCAATGTTTACACCATCATACATCCAATCTTTACATCATCATACATTCAATGTTTACATCATCATACATCCAGTGTTTACATCATCATACTTCCAATCTTTACATCATCATACATCCAATCTTTACATCATCATACATACAATCTCTACATCATCATACATCCAATCTTTACATCATCATACATCCAATATTTACATCATCATCCATTAATCTTTACATCATCATACATCCAATCTTTACATCATCATACATCCAATCTTTATGTCATCATACATCCAATTTTTACATCATCAAGCATCCAATCTATACATCATCATACATTCAATCTTTACATCATCATGCATTCAATGTTTACATCATCATACATCCAATCATTACATCATCATACATTCAACCTTTACATCATCATGCGTTCAATGTTTTCATCATCATACATTCAATCTTTACATCATCATGCATTCAATGTTTACATCATCATACATTCAATCTTTACATCATCATTCATTCAATGCTTACATCATCGTACATTCAATCTTTACATCACCATGCATTCAACGTTTACATCATCGTACATCCAAACTTCACATCATCATGCATTCAAGGTTTACATCATCATACATCCAATCTTTATATCATGATGCATTCAATGTTTACATCATCATACATTCAGTGTTTACATCATCATACATTCAATCTTTTCATCATCATGCATTCAATGTTTACATCATCATACATTCAATGTTTACATCATCATACATTCAATGTTTTCATCATCATACATTCAGAGTTTACATCATCATGCATTGAATCTTCACATCATCATGCATTCAATGTTTACATCATCATGCATTCAATGTTTACATCATCATACATTCAGAGTTTACATCATCATCCATTCAGAGTTAACATCATCATGTTTTCAATGTTTACATCATCATACATTCAGAGTTTACATTATCATGTTTTCAATGTTTACATCATCATAATTTCAATCTTTACATCATCATACAATCAGAGTTTACATCATCATGTTCTCAATGTTTTCATCATCATACATTCAGAGTTTACATCATCATCTTTTCAATGTTTACTTCATCATACTTTCAGAGTTTACATCATCATGTTTTCAATGTTTACATCATCATACATTCAGAGTTTACATCATCATGTTTTCAATGTTTACATGATCATGCTTTCAATCTTTATATCATCATACATTCAGAGTTTACATCATCATGTTTTCAATGTTTACATCATCATGCATTCAATGTTTACATCAGCATGCATTCAGAGTTTACATCATCATGCATTCAATGTTTACATCATCATGCATTCAATCATTACATCATCATACATTCAATGTTTACATCATCATACATTCAATGTTTACATCAACATACATTCAATCTTTACATCATCATGCATTCAATTTTTACATCATTATGCATTCAATGTTTACATCATCATACATTCAGAGTTTACATCATCATGCATTCAATCTTTTCATCATCATGCAATGAATGTTTACATCATCATACATTAAGAGTTTACATCATCATACATTCAGAGTTCACATCATCATACATTCAATGTTTACATCATCATGCATTCAATGTTTACATCATCATACATCCAATCTTTACATCATCATACATTCAATCCATACATCATCATGCATTCAATGTTTACATCATCATACATTCAGATTTTACATCATCATGCAATCAATGTTTACATCATCATGCATTCAATGTTTACATCATCATGCATTCAATGTTTACATCATCATCCATTCAGAGTTCACATCATCATGCATTCAGAGTTTACATCATCATACATCCAATCTTTACATCATCATGCATTCAATGTTTACATCAACATACATTCAGAGTTTACATCATCATACATCCAATCTTTACATCATTATGCATTCAATGTTTACATCCTCATACATCCAATCTTTACATCATCATGCATTCAATGTTTACATCATCATACATTCAGAGTTTGCATCATCATACATTCAATGTTTACATCATCATACATCGAATCTGTATATCATCATACATTCAATGTTTACATCATCATACATCCAATCTTCACATCATCATACATTCAGAGTTTACATCATCATACATTCAATCTTTACATCAACATGCATTCAATGTTTATATCATCATATATCCAATCTTTACATCATCACCAATTTAATGTTTACGTCATCATACATTCAATCTTTACATCATCATGCATTCAATGTTTACATCATAATACATCCAATCTTTACAACATCATGCATTCAATCTTTACATCATCATGCATTCAATGTTTACACTATCATACATTCAATCTTTACATCATCATGCATTCAATGTTTACATCATCATACATTCAGAGTTTACATCATCATTCATTCAATATTTACATCATCATGCATTCAATGTTTACATCATCATACATTCAATAACTACATCATTATACATTCAGTATTAAGATCATCATCAATCCAATCTTTACATCATTATGCACTCAATCTTTCCATCATCATACATTCAGTTTTTACATCATCATGCATTCAGTGTTTACATCATCGTACATTCAATCTTTACATCACCATGCATTCAATGTTTACATCATCGTCCATCCAAACTTCACATCATCATGCATTCAAGGTTTACATCATCATACATCCAATCTTTATATCATGATGCATTCAATGTTTACATCATCATACATTCAGTGTTTACATCCTCATACATTCAATCTTTACATCATCATGCAATCAATGTTTACATCATCATACATTCAATGTTTACATCATCATACATTCAATGTTTACATCATCATACATTCAGAGTTTACATCATCATACGTTCAATCTTTACATCATCATGCATTCAATGTTTACATCATCATCCATTCAATGTTTACAACATCATGCATTCAATCTGTACATCATCATGCATTCAATGTTTACATCATCATACATCCAATGTTTACATCATCATACATTCAATCTTTACACCATCATACATTCAATCTTTACATCATCATCCATTCAATGTTTACATCATCATACATTCAGAGTTTACATCATGATACATTCAGAGTTTACATCATGATACATTCAGAGTTTACATCATCATACATTCAGAGTTTACATCATCATGCATTCAATGTTTACATCATCATGCATTCATAGTTTACATCATCATACATTCAATATTTACATCATCATGCATTCAATTTTTACATCATCATACATTCAATCTTTACATCATCATGCATTCAATTTTTACATCGTCATACATTCAGAGTTTACATCATCATACATTCAATCTTTAGATCATCATGCATTCAATGTTTAAATCATCATGCATTCAATGCTTGCATCATCATACATTCAATCTTTACATCATCATGCATTCAATGTTTACATCATCATGCATTCAATGTTTACATCATCATACATGCAATCTTTAGATCATCATACATTCAATGTTTACATCATCACACATCCAGTTTTTACATCATCATTCAATCTTTACATCATCATGCATTCAATGTTTGCACTATCATACATTCAATCTTTACATCATCATGCATTCAATGTTTACATCATCATACATTCAGAGTTTACATCATGATACATTCAGAGTTTACATCATGATACATTCAGAGTTTACATCATCATACATTCAGAGTTTACATCATCATGCATTCAATGTTTACATCATCATGCATTCAAAGTTTACATCATCATACATTCAATATTTACATCATCATGCATTCAATTTTTACATCATCATACATTCAATCTTTACATCATCATGCATTCAATTTTTACATCATCATACATTCAGAGTTTACATCATCATACATTCAATCTTTAGATCATCATGCATTCAATGTTTAAATCATCATGCATTCAATGCTTACATCATCATACATTCAATCTTTACATCATCATGCATTCAATGTTTACATCATCATGCATTCAATGTTTACATCATCATACATGCAATCTTTAGATCATCATACATTCAATGTTTACATCATCACACATCCAGTGTTTACATCATCATAGTTCCAATCTTTACATCATCATACATCCAATCTTTATATCATCATACATCCAATCTTTACATCATCATACATCCAATCTTTACATGATCATATACCCAATCTTTATATCATCATACATCCAATCTTTACATCATCATGCATCCAATCTTTACATCATGATACATCCAATCTCTACATCATCATGAATTCAATGTGTACATCATCATACATTCAATCTTTACATCATCATGCATTCAATGTTTACATATTCATACATTCAATCTTTACATCATCATGCATTCAATGTTTACATCAACATACTTTCAGAGCTTACATCATCATACATTCAATCTTCACATCATCATGCATTCAATGGTTACATCATCATGCATTCAATGTTTACATCATCATACATCCAATCTTTACATCATCATACATTCAATTTTTACATCATCATGCATTCAATGTTTACATCATCATACATTCAGTCTTTACATCATCATGCATTCAATGTTTACATCATCATACATTCAATATTTACATCATCATGCATTCAATGTTTACATCATTATACCATCAATCGTTACATCATCATGCCTTCAATCTTTACATCATCATATATCCAATCTTTACATCATCATACATTCAATGTTTACATCATCATAGATTCAATCTTTACATCATCATGCATTCAATGTTTACACCATCATACATCCAATCTTTACATCATCATACATTCAATGTTTACATCATCACACATCCAGTGTTTACATCATCATAGTTCCAATCTTTGCATCATCATACATCCAATCTTTACATCATCATACATACAATCTCTATATCATCATACATCCAATCTTTACATCATCATACATCCAATCTTTACATCATCATACATTAATCTTTACATCATCATACATCCAATCTTTACATCATCATACATCCAATCTTTATGTCATCATACATCCAATTTTTACATCATCAAGCATCCAATCTATACATCATAATACATTCAATCTTTACATCATCATGCATTCAATGTTTACATCATCATACAACCAATCATTACGTCATCATACATTCAACCTTTACATCATCATGCGTTCAATGTTTTCATCATCATACATTCATTCTTTTCATCATCATGCATTCAATGTTTACATCATCATACATTCAATCTTTACATCATCATGCATTCAATGTTTACATCATCGTACATTCAATCTTTACATCACCATGCATTCAATGTTTACATCATCGTACATCCAAACTTCACATCATCATGCATTCAAGGTTTACATCATCATACATCAAATCTTTATATCATGATGCATTCAATGTTTACATCATCATACATTCAGTGTTTACATCATCATACATTCAATCTTTACATCATCATGCATTCAATGTTTACATCATCATACATTCAATGTTTACATCATCATACATTCAATGTTTACATCATCATACATTCAGAGTTTACATCATCATGCATTCAATCTTTACATCATCATACATACAGAGTTTACATCATCATACATTCAAAGTTTACATCATCATGCATTCAATGTTTTCATCATCATACATTCAGAGTTTACATCATCATGCAGTCAATCTTCACATCATCATGCATTCAATGTTTACATCATCATGCATTCAATGTTTACATCATCATACATTCAGAGTTTACATCATCATCCATTCAGAGTTAACATCATCATGTTTTCAATGTTTACATCATCATACATTCAGAGTTTACATTATCATGTTTTCAATGTTTACATCATCATCCTTTCAATCTTTACATCATCATACAATCAGAGTTTACATCATCATGTTCTCAATGTTTTCATCATCATACATTCAGAGTTTACATCAACAAGTTTTCAATGTTTACATCATCGTACTTTCAGAGTTTACATCATCATTTTTTCAATGTTTACATCATCATACATTCAGAGTTTACATCATCATGTTTTCAATGTTTACATCATCATGCATTCAATGTTTACATCAACATACATTCAGAGTTTACATCATCATGCATTCAATTTTTACATCATCATGCATTCAATCATTACATCATCATACGTTCAATGTTTACATCATCATACATTCAATGTTTACATCAACATACATTCAATCTTTACATCATCATGCATTCAATGTTTACATCATCATGCATTCAATGTTTACATCATCATACATTCAGAGTTTACATCATCATGCATTCAATCTTTACATCATCATGCATTGAATGTTTACATCATCATGCATTCAATGTTTAAATCATCATACATTCAGAGTTTACATCATCATACATCCAATATTTACATCATTATGCATTCAATGTTTACATCCTCATACATCAAATCTTTACATCATCATGCATTCAATGTTTACATCATCATACATTCAGAGTTTGCATCATCATACATTCAATGTTTACATCATCATACATCCAATCTTCACATCATCATACATTCAGAGTTTACATCATCATACATTCAATCTTTACATCATCATGCATTCAATGTTTACATCATCATATATCCAATCTTTACATCATCATCAATTTAATGTTGACGTCATCATACATTCAATCTTTACATCATCATGCATTCAATGTTTACATCATCATACATCCAATCTTTACATCATCATGCATTCAATCTTTACATCATCATGCATTCAATGTTTACACTATCATACATTCAATCTTTACATCATCATGCATTCAATGTTTACATCATCATACATTCAGAGTTTACATCATCATTCATTCAATATTTACATCATCATGCATTCAATGTTTACATCATCATACATTCAATAACTACATCATTATACATTCAGTATTAAGATCATCATCCATCCAATCTTTACATCATTATGCACTCAATCTTTCCATCATCATACATTCAGTTTTTACATCATCATGCATTCAATGTTTACATCATCGTACATTCAATCTTTACATCACCATGCATTCAATGTTTACATCATCGTACATCCAAACTTCACATCATCATGCATTCAAGGTTTACATCATCATACATCCAATCTTTATATCATGATGCATTCAATGTTTACATCATCATACATTCAGTGTTTACATCATCATACATTCAATCTTTACATCATCATGCATTCAATGTTTACATCATCATACATTCAATGTTTACATCATCATACATTCAATGTTTACATTATCATACATTCAGAGTTTACATCATCATGCATTCAATCTTTACATCATCATACATACAGAGTTTACATCATCATACATTCAAAGTTTACATCATCATGCATTCAATGTTTTCATCATCATACATTCAGAGTTTACATCATCATGCATTGAATCTTCACATCATCATGCATTCAATGTTTACATCATCATGCATTCAATGTTTACATCATCATACATTCAGAGTTTACATCATCATCCATTCAGAGTTAACATCATCATGTTTTCAATGTTTACATCATCATACATTCAGAGTTTACATTATCATGTTTTCAATGTTTACATCATCATCCTTTCAATATTTACATCATCATACAATCAGAGTTTACATCATCATGTTCTCAATGTTTTCATCATCATACATTCAGAGTTTACATCATCAAGTTTTCAATGTTTACATCATCATACTTTCAGAGTTTACATCATCATGTTTTCAATGTTTACATCATCATACATTCAGAGTTTACATCATCATGTTTTCAATGTTTCCATGATCATGCTTTCAATCTTTACATCATCATACATTCAGAGTTTACATCATCATGTTTTCAATGTTTACATCATCATGCATTCAATGGTTACATCAGCATACATTCAGAGTTTACATCATCATGCATTCAATGTTTACATCATCATGCATTCAATCAGTACATCATCATACATTCAATGTTTACATCATCATACATTCAATGTTTACATCAACATACATTCAATCTTTACATCATCATGCATTCAATGTTTACATCATCATGCATTCAATGTTTACATCATCATACATTCAGAGTTTACATCATCATGCATTCAATGTTTACATCATCATGCATTCAATGTTTACATCATCATGCATTCAATGTTTACATCATCATCCATTCAATGTTTACATCATCATCCATTCAGAGTTTAGATGATCATGCATTCAGAGTTTACATCATCATACATCCAATCTTTACATCATCATGCATTCAATGTTTACATGATCATACATTCAGAGTTTACATCATCATACATCCAATCTTTACATCATTATGCATTCAATGTTTACATCCTCATACATCCAATCTTTACATCATCATGCATTCAATGTTTACATCATCATACATTCAGAATTTGCATCATCATACATTCAATGTTTTCATCATCATACATCCAATCTTTACATCATCGTACATTCAGAGTTTACATCATCATACATTCAATCTTTACATCATCATGCATTCAATGTTTACATCATCAGATATCCAATCTTTACATCATCATCAATTTAATGTTTAC